>BOPN01000804.1:53363-55863 GCA_017312705.2 Penaeus japonicus
TCTCTCTCTCTCTCTCTCTCTCTCTCTCTCTCTCTCTCTCTCTCTCTCTCTCTCTCTCTCTCTCTCTCTCTCTCTCTCTCTCTCTCTCTCTATCTATCTCTCTCTCTCTCTCTCAAAAAAATCCGAAAAAATGAAACTATAAAAGAAGGACAAAAAAAAAAAAAATCGAAAACCTGGAAAGTGGAATTGACAGAAATCCAAAAAATAAAGAAGAAAAAGAGATGGAAATCCCCTGAATACCCCCCCTCCTACCCCCCCTACCTTTCCCATTCTTTCCCCCTTTCGATAATCCCTGCCCCCCCCCCCCCACACACACACACACCAGACCGAGAGTGACGAGAAGGGAGACAGGGGGAGGAAGGGAGCAGGAAAGGGATAGAGGGAGGTAGAGAGGGAGTGATGGAAAGAGAGGAAGAGAAGGAGGTAGGGAGAGAGAAGGGAAGGGGGGAGGGAAGGAGAGAGGAAGAGAGGGAAGGAGGGAGGGAATGAGAGAAGGAGAGAAGGGGGGGAAGAGGGGAGGGAGAATAAAGAGGGGAAAGGAGAATGAAGGAAGGTAGAAGGAGGGAGAGAGGAGTAAGGGCAAAGAGAAAGAAGGAAGGAAGTAGGTGGGAGAAGGCAGGAAGGGAGTACCCAGAAGGGAGAAAGAGGAAGGAATTAAAGATCCATGTAATTAGGAAAAGAAGAAGAAGAAATATTGAAGGAAGAGAGTACTAGAAGAAAGAGAAAACAGAGATAATCCAAGGAAATTTTAGGGGGGAGGGGGAGGGGAGGAGAATGGCAACCACAATCCTGCACAAGGAGTTCTTTTTCGCTGATGTTGATGAACAGTTTAAGTCCGAGAATAGATTTTTTGGGGGTAGAATTAATAGAGAGAGCCGTCTCCTCCCCCTCTCTTTTTTCTTTCTTTTTTTTCTTCATTTTTTTCTCTCTGTCTCCCAGTCTCTCTCTCTCTCTCTCTCTCTCTCTCTCTCTCTCTCTCTCTCTCTCTCTCTCTCTCTCTCTCTCTCTCTCTCTCTCTCTCTCTCTCTCTCTCTCTCTCTCTCTCTCTCTCTCTCTCTCTCTCTCTCTCTCTCTCTCTCTCTCTCTCTCTCCTTCTCCACAACAGAGCACGTTTTGACGGCTTGGCTAATGAATTAATCAAACGAAAGGATGAGAAAGGAGAGGGAGGGAGGGAGGGAGGGGGAGGGGAGAGAGGGAGGGAGAGTGGGAGGGAGGGTGAGGGAGAGAGGGAAGAGACGAAGAAAGATCAAGTAAGAGAGAGAGAGAGAGAGAGAGAGAGAGAGAGAGAGAGAGAGAGAGAGAGAGAGAGAGAGAGAGAGAGAGAGAGAGAGAGAGAGAGAGAGAGAGAGAGAGAGAGAGAGAGAGAGTGAGTGAGTGAGAGAGAGAGAGAGAGAGAGAGAGAGAGAGAGAATCCCTAACCCCCGTAAACCCCCCTCAACACCCCCCCCCTCCTTCTCCTCCCCTTTAAAAAAATCTCATCGGAAAAAACTTCGAGAAGTTTCCGAATGATTGATCCCCTCCCCTCTCCCCCCTCCCCCGTAAAAAAGAATGATTCCGATGATGAAGAAAGAAGAAAGAAGAATACGAAGAGAGAAGAAAAAGACAAGAAGAATACAGAAATAAAAAGGAAGAAGAACAAAAAGAACAGAAAAATATAAAAGAAGACGACGAAAAAGAAAAGCTAAACAAGATGAAAAAGAAAAAAAAAGGACAACAACAAAAACAAGAACAAGAACAAGAAAAACAAAAATTCAAGAACGAAGAAGAACCAGAAGAACAAAAACAGAAATAAGAAGGAAGACGAAGAACAAGAAGATAAAGAACAGGAGCGAAAAAGAAGAACCAGAAGAACAAAAACAGAAGAAAGAAGGAAGAACAAGAACAAGAAGATCAAAAACAAGAGAAGAAAAGAAGAAAGGAAGAACCAGAATAACCAGAAGGAAGGAGACACGAAGCAGGAGAGCAGGGGAGCGGCCGCGAGTGCCAGCCCGGTGCCACTGGGCGTCATGTCGTGACAGAAATGGAAGAAGAATAAGGAATAAGGAATAAAAAGAAGAAAAAGGGAAAAAAAGTGAAGAGGGGAATAAGACATAAAAGAAGGAATGATTAAGAAATGCGGGAAAAAACAGAACAAAAGAGATAGAAAGAATTGGTTGATAATTGTGACGAAAATGAAAATGAAATGAAAATGAGGAAGAAAATTTAATGAAAATTAGTAGAAATATAAGAACATTTCTTAATGATAACCTCAAAATTAAATGAATATAGAATACAAGTAATAAAACAAAGAAAAAAAAACGAAAAAGTGAAAAATAATAAAAACAGGTTAAGAATGATGAGAAAGAACCAACAAAAATATCGAAAAAGAGAAAAGGAAAGAAAAGAAAAAAAGATAAAAAAAGGAAAAAAAAGAAAAAAAAAAGACGAAGAATGCCAGACGAAGAGTGTGTCATTAACCCGTTTCCCGTTCAGCGAAATCTCCTTCCAAGTTACACCTCGA
>BOPN01000804.1:63363-65863 GCA_017312705.2 Penaeus japonicus
ATCTCTCCTCCTCCCGCCTTTCCCTCTCTCCCTCCCCCCCTCCCCCCCTCCCTCTCTCTCTCAAATTCTTGTCGGGCCATTTGAGGTCACGCAGGATGTATCAGCTGATCTGTGGGCGACCTTGCTTCCCCGTTTCGCTACGTCGAGAGGGAGATGTATGGATCCGAAAATATTCTGTCACTCTCGGATACGCATTTCTGTCTCTGTGATTCCATTCCTTACTTTTGGTGGAGACTTTTGGCTCGTTAAAGTACTCTCTTTCTCTTTTTTCTCTGTCTCTTTCTCTGTCTCTCTTTCTCTCGCTTTCGCTCTCACGCTCGCTCTTGCTCTCTTTCTCCCTGTATCACTGTTCTGTCTGTCTGTCTGTCTCTGTCTCTCTCTCTGTCTCTGTCTCTCTCTCTCTCTCTCTCTCTCTCTCTCTCTCTCTCTCTCTCTCTCTCTCTCTCTCTCTCTCTCTCTCTCTCTCTCTCTCTTCCTCCCTCGCACACTCTGCATAGCTTTCCCGACACCCAACCCACCCACACGCACGTGCTAGTGTGTGTAAATAATGACACCGAGGGACTTAGCGGGGAGGGGGGGAGGGGGAGAGGGCTTAGTAGGGTTAAAGGAGGGGGTTGGAGGGGAGGGGAGGGGAGGGCAGGGGTAAGTCAGGTGATCACACGTCACATTCAGAAGAAATATTCGGGTAACAATTACCTATACCGGTTTTGGAGGCGGGTTTGGGCCTATTTCACCCCCCCCCCCCCAGCACACTTCCCACACCCTTCTTAGACACGGAAATGTGCATACACACATGCACACACACACACACACACACACACACACACACACACACACACACACACACACACACAAACACACACACACACATACACACACACACACACACACACACATACACACAAACACACACACACACACGTATTCTCAGAGAGGAGCGAAAGGGGAGCCGAGTGTTGTGCCCAAGAGGGAAAGATGAGGATGAGGATGAGGGGAAGATGAGGGGGGGGGGGGTAGGAGGGAGGAGAGGAGTTGAGACACGCAATTGATTGATGAATAGCAGCTCTAGAGGGGAGATTCGAATGGAAGGGGAAGGGAAAAGAAGGGAGGTAGGGAGGGAGACGGAGGGAGGGAGGGAGGGAGACGGAGGGAGGGAGGGAGGGAGGGAGACGGAGGGAGGGAGGGAGGGAGACGGAGGGAGGGAGGGAGACGGAGGGAGAGGGAGGGAGGGAGGGAGGGAGGGAGGGAGACGGAGGGAGGGGGAGGGAGGGAGGGAGACGGAGGGAGGGAGGGAGGGAGACGGAGGGAGGGAGGGAGACGGAGGAAGAGAGGGAAAGAGGGAGGGAGGGAGGGAGGGAGTAAGGACTGGAGGGAAGGGCAAAGGGAGGGTGAAAGGGAAGAAGGGTTAAGGAAGAAGAAAGGAGAGGGAAAGAGATGCAGACAAAGTGAAGAGCAGAGTCGGAAATGCAGATGAGGGGAACGGAGAGGGTATAAAGGGGGGTAGGGAGGGGGAAAGGGGGGGGGGGTGAGTGAGTCCAGTGAGGATAATAGTTTCTTGAGATAGAAGAGGCGACGTAGAGATGGTAATTGTCTCCCTTAGTGTGAGGTAAATGACTCACATGACGGATTTAATTAACTATTAATCTCTGACGCGCGTGTTTGGATAATTTCAGAAAGCCTTGTAGCTCTTAATGGGGTGGGGGTGGGGTGGGGGTGGGGGGAGTGGTATGCAGAGTTTATAATTGATGGCAATTATGAGGACGGTGATGATGTTCATGGTACTGATGATAATCATGGTAGCAGTGACAACAATGGTATAACAATAGTATTAGTAGTAGCAACAGTAATGTTATTAGAAGTAATAATAACGTTATTAACAGTGATAGCATTAGTATTAGTAGTAGTAGTAGTAATAGTAGTAATAGTAGTATTAGTAGTTATAGTAGTAGTAGTAATAGTAATAGTAACAGGAGTAGTAATAGTAGTAGTAGTGGTAATAGTAGTAGTAATAGTATCAGTAATAGTGGTAATGGTAGTAATAGTAGTAGTTGTAGTAATAGTAATAGTAGTAGTAATAGAAGTAGTAGTAGTAGTAATAGTAATAGCAGTAGTAATAGTAATAGTAGTAATAATAGTAGCAGTAATAGTGGTAGTGGTTGTAGTAGTAGTAGTAGTAATAGTAATAGTAGTAGTTGTAGAAGTAGTTGTAGAAGTAGTAATAGTAGTAGTAGTAGCAGTAGTAGTAGTATTGGTAGTAGTGGCAGCAGTAATAGCAGTAGTAGTAGTAACAACTATAATAATAATAATACAACACCACAATTATAACAACGATAATGAGAACAGTGATCACATCTAACATCTATACTTCCAGTAACTTTACTCCTTGCATTATACACCATTAATGACTCATCACCATTAATGACAAAAACTGTCGTAGAAACCCATTCCGAAGACTTTTCAAAATTTAAATTTAAATATCCATTCACTCTTTTACAGCGCG
>BOPN01000804.1:73363-83363 GCA_017312705.2 Penaeus japonicus
ACACATGCATACACACAAATTCTTTCAGCCTATCATCCTTTACCTTCAAGTCTCCAGTCATTCTGTCATCTTCTCCTGCTTTCCCTCTTCATCCCCTCTTCCCCTCCCTCCCCTGTCTCCCTCTCTCTTTTCCCTATCCCTTTCCTTTTTCGCCTCTCCCCCTCTTTTTCAACCCTTTCCCCCTCCATCCCTCCCCCAAACTCTCCCTCTCCTTCTCCCCTCCTTCTCCATCCCCTCCCCCCCCTACTCCCCCCCCATCCCCTCTCTCCTTTCCCCCCTCCCCCACCACCCCTCCATCCCCCCCTCAACCCTCCCGATCCCAATGCAGATGAAACCACATCCCCGCCCCTCGCCCCCCCACTATTTTTTTCTTAAGAGGGGGCGTTGATCCCAACGTCCGTCTCCAAATAGCAAAGGGGGGTACTTGGGGTGGGGGGTGGGGTGTTGGAGGGGGGGGGGTGCTTTTGCGTTTTAAAATCTTCTTCCTCCGCTTTAGTGCCTGTGTCCTCCTAAGCTCTCTCGGTGCTTGTGTGCTTTCGTGTTTCCAGTACTTATGGGCTTAGTGGCTGGTGTGTCCTGTGGTCTTAGTTTTTTTTTTTTTTT
Organism: Penaeus japonicus; assembly: GCA_017312705.2. Taxonomy (NCBI): domain Eukaryota; kingdom Metazoa; phylum Arthropoda; class Malacostraca; order Decapoda; family Penaeidae; genus Penaeus; species Penaeus japonicus. The sequence continues at coordinate 73,967 of BOPN01000804.1, forward strand.
TCTTTCTTTCTTTTGGTTTTTGTTTTTGAGTTCAGTGGTCGCTTTTTTTTTCTTGATATCTTTTTGTTGTTTGTTTGTTTGTTTGTTGTTTTTGTTGCTTTCGCCTTATTGATGGTGTTGTTTGGTTGGTTGTTGTTATTGTTTTTGTTATTTTCTTTCTTTATGTTGTTGTTCTTGGGGAGGAGGAGGAGGAGGAGGAGGAGGAGGGAGAAGAAGAAAGAAATAATGATATTGAGGTTAAGGAAGAGAGGGCCAAGCGAGAATGGGAGAGGAAGAAGAGTAATGAGGAGGAGGAGAAGGATGAAGAGGAGGGAGTGAAAAATGATGATGATGTAGCCGAGAAGGAGGAGGAGGAGGAGGACAAGAAAGAGGAAGAGGAGGACACAAAAAATATGATGATGAAAAGAAAGAGGTCGAGGAAGAGGATGAAAAAAAGAGGAAGATAATGACGAAGGAGGAGGAGGAAGAAGAAGAAAAAGAGGAAGGGGAGGAAAAAAAAGAGGAAAAGGAGGAGAAAAAAGGAAGGAGAAAAAGGAAAAGAAGAAGACTAAGAAGAGACGGAAGAGCAGGCCCAGGAAGAGGAAAAGGAAGTAGAAAAAAAGAAGGAGGAGGAGGAGGAGGAGCAACAGACCTCGACGCCACAAATCTTCATCCTAGAGCTTGTACAGCGATAGAGCTTAAGCTTCCCTCAGCTTCCGCACACACGCTCACACAAAGGCTCGCCTCCATAACACAACCATAACGAGCGCTTACGTAAATGTTGTTGTTCGTTACAGCGGCAAAAACAGCAACGGCGAGAACAAAAACACCAAGGAAAACGCTGAACTAACGCGTAGGAAACAAGAATTAACAAGAACAATAACATTCAGACAAAAAAAAAACATCAGGGAAAACAAATAGCAATAGCAGTAACAATAACAAAGATAACATGTAAATTAGCAACGCACCCGATGACAACCAAACGAGTCAAACAAATAAAACAACAAGCAAGAAAAACAACAATGACAATGACAAACGAAACAAAACAAAAACAACAAATCAAAGCAACAATGACAATGACAAACGAAACAAAAAAAAGAAAAAAAACAAATCAAAACAACAAAAGCAAAAACAAAAAACAGCACAAACAAACAACAAAAACAAAGAAAAAATACAACAAAAACAACGTGAACAACAACAAAACAAAAACAACAACAAAACAACGTGAACAACAACAACACACGACAAACACAAACCGCGCGCACTTAAGGGTTCCGTAACGACGTAACGACCGACAAATAATCTAATTTCTCTTGGAGATGTATGTAGAAGTAGGGGTGGGGGGAGGGGGGGGAGGGGGGAGTGGCGAAGAGACGAAAGTAAGGGTCTTCCAGTACCCCAAGCTTATCACCCCCCCCCCCCTCCTCCCCCCGCCCCGCCCACCTTCCCCTCTCCACCCCCTACCCTCAGCCGCGAGCTTCCAATCTGGCCCTTGCTACCCCCCCCTTCTCCATTTCCACCCCCCCCTTCCTGAGCTTCCAATCTTGCCAACCCCCCTCCCCCCCTCCCCCCCCCGGCGAAGTAAGGTCTGTCCAAGGGCCTTCCATTTCCCTCGTCCGTGCTAAGTGCTTCTCCCTCCGAGGGTGTTGACAATACTGATTACTCATGCATCACCCCCTAACCCCCCCTTGCTTCTTCTTCTTCTATCGTGTCTTCCTCTTCTTTTTTTCTTTTCTTTTTTTTCTTCTCCTTCTTCTTCTTCTTCTTCTTCTTTTTTCTTTTTTTTCTTTCTTTCTTTTCTTCTTCTTCTTCTTCTTCTTTCTTCTTCTTCTTTCTTCTTCTTCTTCTTCTTCTTCTTCTTCTTCTTCTTCTTCTTCTTCTTCTTTTTCTTCTTCTTCTTCTTCTTTTTCTTCTTTCTTCTTCTTCTTCTTCTTCTTCTTCTTCTTCTTCTTCTTCTTTCTTCTTCTTCTTTCTTCTTCTTCTTTCTTCTTCTTCTTCTTCTTCTTCTTCTTCTTATTTCTTCTTTTTTCTGCTTTTTTTTCTTTTTTTTCTGTTTTTTTTTTCTGTCTTCTTCTTTTTCTTCTTATTTACCCTTCTTCTCTCCATCTCCTTCCATTCTCTTTTATTCAGTTCTTTATTGTCCAGTGCATCTCTCGTTCTATCTGTTTATTAATCTATCTATCTATCTGTCTTTCCCACCCTGTATCAATTCTCTCTCTCTCTCTCTCTCTCTCTCTCTCTCTCTCTCTCTCTCTCTCTCTCTCTCTCTCCCTCATATACATACTATATATATATATGTATATGATTATGACTTTATGCATAAATATATATATATATATATATATATATATATATAATAATAATAATATATATATATATATATATATATATATATATATATTTGCATAACCTTATAATATACTATATATGCATATATAATAATAAACATAATAATAATATTATATGTATGTAACAATAACCAATAATAACATATGTGTATTAATAACCAATAATAATAATAATAATAATAATAATAATAATAATAATATATAATAATAATGGTAATAATAGCCATAATAATAATATATTAATAATGACGTAATATTAATATTATTATTAATAATAATAGTAATATAAATATTAATATTAATAGTAATAAATAATGTAATAGCCAATGTGTAGCCAGCAATAACCATGTATTATTGTGTGTAACCAACCAGCGTAATGTGTGTGTATGTGTGTGACAATAGTAATGACAATGCATGTATATGTGTAATAATAATAATAATAATGTTTAGCCCCCCATCTCTCTCTCTCTTTACCTCTCTCTCTCTCTCTCTCTCTCTCTCTCTCTCTCTCTCTCTCTCTCTCTCTCTCTCTCTCTCTCTCTCTCTCTCTCTCTCCCTCTCTCTCTTCCTCCCTCCCCCCCTCTCTCTCTCTCTCTCTCTCTCTCTCTCTCTCTCTCTCTCTCTCTCTCTCTCTCTCTCTCTCTCTCTCTCCCTCTCTCTCTCTCTCTCTCTCTCTCTCTCTCTCCAAACTTCCCTTTCTCCCAAGAGACTCCTCAAAGTCTTCCCTTCAAGAATATTATATCAGATTCACTCCCCAATTTCCTACTTTCTGCCCTTCCCCTCTTCCCCTCTTCCCCTTCCCTCCCCTCCCTTCTTCTCTTCCGTTCCCTCCCTTCCCTACTCCTCCCCCTGTCCCCTCACATGCCCTCCTTCCCTCCCTTCGCCTTCCTCTCCCCTTTCCTCCCCTCCCTTCTCTTCCCTTTCCTTCCCCTCCCGCTCACTCCCTGTCTCCTCTCCCACAACCCCTCCCCTCCCCACCCCTCCCTATCCTTCCCTTCCCTTCCCTTCCCTTTCCTCCTCTTCCCCTTCCCTTCTCTTCCCTTTCCTCCTCTTCCCCTTCCCTTCCCTTCCCTTCTCTTCCCTTTCCTCCTCTTCCCCTTCCCTTCCCTTCCCTTCTCTTTCCTCCCCTACCCTTCCCCTCCTTTCAATACCAGCAATAACACACTCGCAATAAATAAAACAAGTCGTGAATACAGCTTGTTACATCACCCCCCCCCCCCCCCACCACTATCTGCCACTTCCTCCCCTTCCTTTCCTCACCCTCCCCCTCCCCCACCCCGTATACCTCTCTCACCTACGCCCTAATCCCCTTCCCTCCCCACTTCCTACACCATCTCCCATGTATGCAAACCGACCCTGGACAATCAGGCAATATGCAGGCTTTAGCACTGTTGAGGAGAGCAACAAGTTCTACCGGCAAAACATTAAAGCTGGGCAGCAGGGCCTCTCTGTAGCCTTCGATCTTGCAACGCATAGAGGGTAATTAAGAGTCTCTTTCTCTCTCTTTTTCTCTCTCTTTCTCTCTTTTTTCTCTCTTTTTTCTCTCTTTCTCTCTTTCTCTCTTTCTTTATCTCCCTTTCTTTTCCTTCCTCTCCTCTCCCTATCTCTTCTTTATCTCCCTTCCTTTCCCTTCCTCTCCTCTTCTTCTCTCTTCTTTATATCCCTTTCTTCCCTTCCCTTCCTCTCCTTTCCCTCTCTCTTCTTTATTTTTCTTTCTTTCCCTCTTTTCCTCTGTCTCTCTCTTCTTCCTCTCCCTCTCCTTTTCCTCCTTCCTTCCTTACTCCACATCCCACTTTTCCCTCCACTTTTCCATCTCCTTTTCTTCCTCTCCCTTTCCCTTCATCTCCTTCCTTCCCGTTCCCTCCCTTCCCTCTTCCCTTTCTTCTCCCATCCCCCTTATCTTCCCCCTCTCCTTCTTCTTTATCCTTCCCTTTCCTACCTCTCCCCCAATAGGATTGAGTTTTGAGGGAGAACATACTGACAGAACATTCCGAAGAACAGAAGGCCGTGGTGATGGAGAACAGTAGTAAATGAAGAGAATGAATGAGGTAGAAAAGTGGTGGAGAAGGGAATGGTGATGAAGGTAAACAGTGATGAAGAAGAACAATTGAGGAGAAAGAGAATAGTGGTGGAAATGAACAGCGCTAAAGAAGGGGAGTAGTGATGAAGAAAGAAAACAGTGGTGGAAAAGGAAACCAGTAGTGGTGAAGGAGAAAAATGATGGAGAAGAACAATGTTAGAAAAGGAGAACGTGAGCGTAGCGTGGCGTGACCTGGGGAACACATTTACTAGAACAACCGAGTACTTATTGACCCCCCTCCCCCCCTACCTTATCCTCTTCCCCATCCCTCTTACACTCACCCCCCCCTTCTTCCTAAACACACTTATGACCGTTATCGGATTACGCAAACAGAGCCAGAAACACCTAAGCTGTTTCGAAAGTACACACACGCACACGCACGCACGTACATACACACTCTTGAGAAACACAATATTTCGTAATCAGTAAAGGTGCGCACGCACATAATCGTAGGTATGCACATACGTCCATATACGCACATACACACGAAACACACACACACACACACACACAAAACACAAACACACACACACACACACACACACGCACACACACACACACACGGAAACCAAAAAAACAAATACAAATACGCACAAATCAATATCAATAATCAATAAACAATCACAAAAACACACACACACAAACACGCAGAAACGAACCAACAAAGAAGTATACAAACTACACAAACACAATCACACACACAAACACAAACAGAGCTCCCAGAGCATCCAAATCGTGTTTAATAAATGAAATAAAATATTCTCTAATGTGTGTTGCATCGGTGCTCTATGTATGCAATCCGGGCAATTAATCCACCATTTTATGATAATGGCGATCACAATAGAACAAGATAATGACTATAATCATAACAATGATAAGTCAAAAAATCAAAGGTTATTTTTCTCTATATATTTCCATTTTCTTTTTAATGTTATCGCTTTGTTATTACTGTGGCTGTGGTCTTCTTCACTGTCGTTATCATTAATATTATCACGATAAGAACATTTAGCGTTGTTGTTGTTGTTGTTATCATCATAAACATTATTATCATTATTATTATCATCCTCACTATTATCATCATCATTATTGCTATCATGGTTATCATCATCATCATCATTATTACTAGTATTACCATCCTCATTATCATTATCATTTTCATCATATATAAATTTATCTCAAAGTATCCAGCTATTCACTCATTTCCCAGGTATTATCATCATTATTTTAACCTTTGTTCCATTTTGAAAACAAACAAACAAACATATATATATATCCGCCACATATCGCAATAATTCCGCCATTATTAGCACTCTGATAAACAGAATAAACCTTGTTAACATTCAGCTTGCAACAACAAAACAAAAACAAGAAAAAGTTTTTGTTTTTGCAAACCGACTTCAGAGAAAAAATGAAGTAAAACTAGTTATCATCACCAAGTCTGTGATTTGTTGGGAACACCTTTATGAAAAACATCCAAATCATCAAAACAAACGAACAAACAAAAAATAATGAAAAACAGATTGACCGTAAGACAGACTGACATACACTCAAATACATATACACGAGCATGCCCAACAAACACATTCACTGACATATAAATACTCTTACATAGACATCCCCGTCTCCCGACAGTCACACACGCATACACGCACACACACACACACACACATTCAGACACACACACACACACACAAACAGACACACACACACACACAAACAGACACACAAACAGACACATACACACACACAAACAGACACACACACAGACACAAACAGACACACACAACCACACACAAAGACTCCCTCTACATAAACCCCTACCCCTCTTAGCTCTCAAACGAACCCCCCTCACCCATCACACCCCCTTACCCCCTCCTCCCTTCCCCCTCCCCTTCAAACGCCCCCCCCCCCCCCCCATCCGCCTGGCGCACGAGGCGTCGAAGCTGAAATAAAACACTCGCGCCAGTTAACGTTAATAGCCGTTCGCGGATGTTTAAAATAACGGGAATTTAATTTTGAAAATAACGGCAATAGTTTCAGTAACGGCGTTTCCTAAAAAAAAGGAAATATATATGGATGTCTCTTTTTTATTGTTATTGCTGTTGTTATCATTTTTATTATCATTGTTATCTGTTTTTTGTAATACTTGTTTTTGTTGTTGTTGTTTTTTACATCTTTATTTTTTTTATTATTATTATAATTATTATTATTATCATTATCATCAATAAATTATTTTCCTCGTTTCTATCATCATTATTATCATTATCACTGTCATCATCAACATTATCATTTTCATCATCCACAACCATTTCCACTCCTCCTTCCCTTTCCCTCTATCTTCTTATTCTCCCCTCTTCTCCCCTTTTATCATCCTACTCTCACTTCCACAATTCCATTTCGCAAAAAAAGCAACAACTAAAAAAAAAAAAAAAAATCAATCATTAATGACAATATCCTATCAATATAAAACAAAACCCATATAACATATTCCATTATTAAAAAAAAAAATCAGAGAAAAAAATAAACGTATATAAACATTTAATTTACAAATTCATTAAAAAACAATAAAAAAAAAACAATATCAGACTTCACAGCAATAGACATAAATAAAAGAATGAATTCCGTGTGGCTTCAATCAGTGACTTAACTAATGAGGAATGATACTGACAGTTCGGCATCACTGTTTGCAATGTTTTTCAAAAGCAATGCCATTGCAGGGAATGAAGAGATATTGACGTATGCAAATGGCAATATATATTTACTTTTTTTTATCAGTCCTCTTATTTGAGTGATTTTGAAGCTAATGCGGGAGGAAAATATTATCCTATTTTATAGCTAATTTGTATTTCGATTATGTGAGATTAAGGGGGAGAGTAGGAGTGAGGGAGAGGGAGGGAGAGTGAGAGAGAGAGAGAGAGAGAGGAGAGAACGAGGCAGTGACAGAGAACTAAAGAGAGCAAGAGAGAGAGAGACAAAGAGAACGAGAAAACGAACGGGAGAGAAATAGAAAGAGAACGAGAGAAGAGCAGAGCAGCTGATATTGCTTAATGAATGTAACATACTTTCAAGAATGACGTATGGAGCGAGGGCACGCGGACTGGACCTTCCATGGCAGCTGACTTACCTGCAAGAAACGGGAGGAAAAAATGTTAGATATTTTCGCACACGAAAGAGAAGGGAGAAGGAAAAGGAAAGAAGGAAAGAGTTACAGGTAGAAAGAATTGCAGACAGAACGATAGATTGACAATTAGAGAGAGAGAGAGAGTTAGAGAGAGAGAGAGAGAGAGAGAGATAAAAAGAGTATATACACAGGAATTCATGATAAAAAAAAAAAAAAAAGTCCCGTTCCCATAAAACTCAAACCCAAAAATAACATTAAATCGAAATTAAAAAAAAAAGAAGAAAGAAAGAAAAAGAATGAGAATAAACCAAAACGAAAGACGAAAGTTAATAAGCAAAGCATCAAACTCTTGAAGATTTATTCTCCCCCCATATCCCCCCTCCCTCCCTTATTCAGCATCTCACCCCCCTACCCCCCTGCCCCCCTGCCCCCCTACCCTGCCCTCTTCTTCACGTCTTCAGTCCTAGACTTAATAAGAAAGCCACGGATGTGTCATCGTCTATGTGACACTCGACCTCCCCCCCCTCCCTCCTCCTCCTCTCTTCTCCCCCCTCCACTTCATTTCTTCTCCCTACTACTCCCATCCCTCCTCCTCTACTCCTTCCTACCCTGCTCTTCCCTTCCTCCCCTCCTCATCTCTCTCCTTCCCCTTCCCGTATCTTCTTCATCCTTTTCTTCATCCTTTTTCTAGCATCTCCTACTACTTCTCCCCCCCCCCCCCTTTCCTTTTCCTCTCACCTTCTCCCTCTATCCCCTCCCCCTCCCGTTCCCCTCCTCCTCTTCCCTAAACCGCTACCTCCTTATCTTCCCTCTTTATCTCCTCCTCCATCTTTCCCTCCTCACCCCTTTTTCCCCTTCCCCCCTCCCCTTTCACCTTCCACCCTCTTCTTTACCCCCTTTCTCCACCCGCCTTCCGCCCTTTGACTCCCCTCAGCTCCCCCAATCTCTTGTTACTATATTTTCCGCCCATCCCCTCCTCTTCCTCATTTCCTTCTCTCTCGTTACACTTTTCCCCCTTCCCCTCCCCCCTTCCTCCCTCCTACCCCCACCCCAGGGCAACCCTTCTCTGCTCCTCCCCGCAATCCTTCTCCCCCTTCCTCCCTCCCCCCCACCCGGTAACCCTTCTTCCTCCTTCCCCCTGGTAACCCTCCCTCCCTCCTCCCCTCTCCCTCGTTAACCCCCCCTCCTCCTCCCTCCCCTCTCCCTCGTTAACACCCCCTACTCCTCCTCCTCCCTATTCCCCTTCCACTCCCTACTCCTCCTCCCTATTCCCCTTCCCCTCCCTCCTCCTCTTCTTCTGTTGACTTCCCTCGGTCTTCTTCGCATTATGAGCCGCCAGGTAATAAACCGCCGCCTCTTTATAAGCTCTGGGAACTATTTACGGTTTATGAAGTCGAGATCTTGGCTCGATTTTTCTTTCTCTCTCTCCTCCGTATTTCTATATAGTATTTTTCTTTGTATCAAGTTGAGATTGATTTTTCTTTCTCTCTCTCTCCTCCGTATTTCTATATAGTATTTTTCTTTGTGTAAAGTTGAGATTAATTTTTCTTTCTCTCTCTCTCTCCTCCGTATTTCTATGTAGTATTTTTCTTTGCATCAAGTTGATTTTTCTTTCTCTCTCTCTCCTCCGTATTTCTATATAGTATTTTTCTTTGTATCAAGTTGAGATTGATTTTTTTCTCTCTCTCTCCTCCGTATTTCTATGTAGTATTTTTCTACGTATGAAGTTGAGATCTTGGCTCTATTTTTCTTTCTCTCTCTCCTCCGTATTTCTATATAGTATTTTTCTACGTATGAAGTTGAGATCTTGGCTCTATTTTTCTTTCTCTCTCTTCTCCGTATTTATCTCTCTATTTTTTTTTTATGTAT
>BOPN01000804.1:104653-109653 GCA_017312705.2 Penaeus japonicus
TCTTTCCTCCTATCTCTTTCTCCCTCCTTTCCCCTCCCCCACCCCTTTCCCTCCTATCTCCTCCCTCCTCTAACTTCTCATCCCTTTCCCCCTCCTCTCTTCCCGCCTCTCCCTTCCTTCCTCACCCCTTTCTTCTCTCCTCCCCTCCCGTCCCTTTCCCCCTCCTTTCCCCGCCCCTCCACCCCCCCCCCCCCATCCCCAGAGCCACACATTCCGGCACACACAAATCAAGCCTCGAAGCCTCATGGTCATTTGTACTAAATAAAATTGGTTGGAAGTTTGTCGTCGTAGTCGTCGTCGCTACTGGCACTGGCACTATTGGCTGGGGGGGGGGGGGGGCGAGGGAGGAGGAGGAGGGGGAGCAGGGGGGAGTGCCACACTTTTTTGAGTCCGCTTCTATCGCTGCTGGTGACTTCTGACTCCACCTTCGCTTCTCCCTCCCTTTCTTTCGCTCTTTCTTTGACTTTCTTCGCTTGCCCTTTTCTTCTTCATTCTTTTTCTTATTCTTTGCCTTACGGTTTCTTCCTCTTTTTCTTTCCTCTTACACTCTTCCCCTCCTCTTCATTTTCCTCTTCTTCCCTTCCTTCTTTTCCCTCTTTCACCTCCTCTCTCTTTACTTTATCCCTTTCTTCCTCTTTCTCTCTCTCTCACATTTTCTTCTCCTTCCCGATCCCCTTGCCTCCCCCCTCCCCCAGCCCTCTTGCACTCCGTGGCACTGATAGATGAAATGGCACTCGCCGGGTGAATATATACCGCCGGTTATTTCCACACCCAGATCTGCTCGTACTCGAGAATATATATTTTGGCCCTCGTTCACGCAGGCACCGGTGGCACTCGAAGCTTATTCTCGCTGGCACTCCCTTTTTCCGCGTCTCGTTGGCACCCTTTCGGTTATTCCTGCATTCCTATTGTTTACGCCTCCTATTCCTCTTTCCGTCGGTGCCACTGGGGGGCACTCACGCACTGGGAATAATGTGCTGACACTTGGCCCTCTCTGAGGTAATGACAGTCGCAACAGTGCCAGTCTCTCACACCTGTTGGCTCCTTGGCTTCCTCTTGGCACTCTGGGGCGTTTTTAATTGTTTCGGGTTCACTTCCCTCTTTTTTTGTTTTTATTTTATGTTTTATTTTTTTATATTATTATTATTATTGATACTATCAATATTACTATTATTGTTATGGTCATCAGCATTATCATCATTACTATTTTTACTTTTAATCTATTCATTGTTTTTGGTATCATTATTAGTATTATGATTATTATTGTTGTCATGATTATCACCATCATAATATTATCAGCATTATTGTTATCATAAAAATCATAAATATTATCTTTGTCATTACTATCATGACAAAACAATTACAATAATAACAACAATTTTAATGAATACAATAATAGTCAAAAAAAAGGAAAATCATACATTCCATAGTTAATAATGAAAAAAATGAAAACGAGGCAAACACCTAAATAACATTTTTTATTCGTCTCCCTAAATTTCATTTCTCATAAAAGTGTTTACAGAGCCTACCGACCCACCCACCCCCCTCCAACACCCGCACAACCCCCTCTAACCCATCCCCCTCCCCCCTTCCCACCCCCGCCCCCCACTCGAGGAAATATTCTAATCCTATTCTTATTCCTCGCTCGAAAAGTCGTTCCCTTTTTTGGGTGTCGTACACAGGTCCATATCTGTTTGTCTGTCTATTTCTGTTTGCTTGTGTTTATGTCTATCAATCTGTCTGTCTGTTTGCTTTTGTCTGTCTGTTTGCCTGTTTGCTTGTCTTTCTGTCTATCAGTCTGTTTGTCATTCTATCTGTTTGTCTGTTTGTCTGTCTGTTTGTCTGTTTGCTTGTCTTTCTGTCTATCAGTCTGTCTGTCTGTTTTGTTTGTCTTTCTATCTGTTCTGTAAGTCGGTATATCTATATGGGGAGGAGGGGGCGGTTGGTGTGTGTGTGTGTGTGTGTGTGTGTGTGTGTGTGTGTGTGTGTGTGTGTGTGTGTGTGTGTGTGTGTGTGTGTGTGTGTGTGTGTGTGTGCGTGTGCGTGTGCGTGTGCGTGTGCGTGTGCGTGTGCGTGTGCGTGTGCGTATGCGTGTGCGTGTGCGTGTGCTTGTGCGTGTGTGTGTGTGGTGTGTGTGTATGTGTGTGTGCGTGAGCGTCTATGAATACCCCTAAACCTGTACACACAAACAAATAAATCAAATAGAAAAGAGTAAAAAGGTAACCCAGGTGTTCACGCCACATGAACCTCACCACAAGCCTGGCCACCGTTGTTCAAAGGTGTTCAAAACGCGTTCATGCAAACGGGCACCTATTCACGGGTATAAGGGGAGGAGGAGGGGAGGGGGGTGAGGGTCGGGGGGGGGGGGGGGGGTTGGCGTTTCTCTCCCCTCTCGTCTCTCATGCGTCGGTGTTCATTTGTTAAACTGTGAACAAATAAAACGAGACTCATCATAAATCTCTCCTTTGTTGTTTATTATTGACACCGAGGGGAAGCATCAGAGAAGTCGTGGCTAGTCCCCTCTTTGGTGCTCTTTCTCTCTCTCTCTCTCTCTCTCTCTCTCTCTCTCTCTCTCTCTCTCTCTCTCTCTCTCTCTCTCTCTCTCTCTCTCTCGCTCGCTCTCTCTCGCTCTCGCTCCCTCTCCCTCTCGCTCGCTCTCTCTCTCTCACTCTCCCTCTCTTTCGCTTGCTCTCTCTCGCTCGCGCGCGCTCTCTCTCTCTCTCTTTCTCTCGCCCTCTCTCTTTTTTTTTCTCTCTCTCTCTTTTTCTCGCCCTCTTTCTTTTTCTCGCTCTCTCTCTCTCTCTCTCTTCCCTCTCTCTCTTTCTGTCTGCTTGCTGTCTCTTCCTCTCTCTCTCTCTTTCTGTCTGCTGTCTCTTCCTCTCTCTCTTTCAAACCAGTCAATCATCGCAAATATTCTCATGCCATATCGACCTTTATGCATAGTACCATTAAGGTCTAGATTGCCATAGGTTTATAGGATAGATTTAAGCAGAGTGGTTTCTTCATTATTATTGTATTAAACTGTAATGTATTTTTATTTCTTTAGTTTCTTTTTCTCTATTTCATTTTTTTTTTGAGTGTGCGATAAAATGACTCAAAACTACAAAGAAAAACAAAATAGTTTCTTGAAATTTCTAGCAGAAAAATGAAGAAATATGACACGATCACAAACACGATAAGATCAGCTGATCAAGAGCGATGGAATATTCGTACCATAAATAATTCAATAAACTAAAACTGCGATGATAAAAAGCGAAAATGCAAACCGCCAAATCGCTAAAGATCGAACCAAACAAAACGTCTAAAACGAAACAAATAGATAAATAAATAAGATTAATAAATAATTACAAATTACAGTCAACGTTACCAGAAATAATTATAATCCTTCTGTCCCTTTGAAACAGAGCTCAAAATCCCGCACAACGAGAAGCTAATCTTCCTCCAAAGGATGAGGAGAAATCGCCTCTATCTCTAGTGAACTTAAGAGCGATTATCCCTTCCAAGACATCTCAAGATGACCCGGAATGGCAGTAGAGGTCACGTGACACTATCTGAGATTACCTTAATATATTCATAATGATAGTCATTAGTCGTGTTAATGTAATTAATATAACCTCAATGAACGAGAATGTGTGAAACATAGCGGGGGGTAAGGGCGGGGGGGAGGGAGGGCGAGGGGGGTATTAACATAATAATAACCCCGATATAATGGACGTCTTGAAAGTTATCGTTTTTTGTTTTCGTATTTTTTCTGAAGGTGCATGAGTTGTGGTGATAACGGTCGTGTTTTCGTGTCGCTGTAAATAATCTCTCTTTCTCTCTCTCTCTCTCTCTTTATCTATTCATTGTCTTCTCTTTTATATTTTCTTGGTCTCTCTTTTTCTGTTCCTCTCTATTTATTTCTCTATTTCTTCCCGTATTCTCTGTTTCTCTCTACCTCTTCCCGTATCTCTCTGTTTTCTTGTATCTGTCTATCTCTGTTTGTCTGTTTGCTTGTGTGTGTGTGTCTGTCTTTCTGTCTCTGTCTCCCCCCCCCCTCTCTCTCTCTCTCTCTCTCTCTCTCTCCTCTCTCTCTCTCTCTCTCTCCTTTCTCTCTCTCTCTCTCTCTCTCTCTCTCTCTCTCTCTCTCTCTCTCTCTCTCTCTCTCTCTCTCTCTCTCTCTCTCTCTCTCTCTCTCTCTCTCTCTCTCTCTCTCTCTCTCTCTCTCTCTCTCTCTCTCTCTCTCTCTCTCTCTCTCTCTCTCTCTCTCTCTCTCTCTCCCTCTCCCTCTCCCTCTCTCCGAATCAACAAGCACACACCTCCAAGAAAACAAGTCAACAACGACTTACAAAACCCAAAGACATGAAGGAGACGACAGAGAGCGACACGACAGCCCCTCCAGACGACAGGAATGCGTTGCGGGTTTGCGTGAGACAATCTGATTAAGAGCACAAGCTAAAACGCCATTCTCCCTGACCCTCACTCTCCCCCTCCCCCTCACTCACTATCCTTTCCCCTCCTTTCCCCCTTTGACTTCTACCCCTTTCGCTTTCTCTCTCTCTATCTATCCCTTTGTTCTCTCTCCCTTTCTCTCTCTCTCTCTCATTCTCTCACTTTCTCTCTCTCTCTCTCTCATTCTCTCACTTTCTCTCTCTCTCTCTCTCACTCTCACTCTCACTCTCTCTCTCTCTCTCTCTCTCTCTCTCTCTCTCTCTCACTCTCACTCTCTCACTCTCTCTCCATTCCCCTCATCCCCAACCCCTTCCCCCTATCTTCCCCCCACGCCCTTCCCTTCTCTCCCTTCCCTCACCCATTTTCTCCCCTCCCCCTTCACCCATTTCCCTCTCCCCTCATCACCCACTCACGCTACATTCCCATCCAGGGCTGATGACTCCCCTCGCCTCATGCATGAGATAATGAGGCGAGCGGTCAGGACGGCAGATGAGGGACGAAGGGAGAGAGAGAAAAAAATTGGGGCGAAATGGAAAGGGGAAAAGAGAGGGCAAGAAAAATAATAAAGG
>BOPN01000804.1:122153-127153 GCA_017312705.2 Penaeus japonicus
CTCTCCCCTTCTCCTATCTCTACCCGAGAGAGAGAGATAGATAGATAGATAGATAGATAGATAGAGAGAGAGAGAGAGAGAGAGAGAGAGAGAGAGAGAGAGAGAGAGAGAGAGAGAGAGAGAGAGAGAGAGAGAGAGGGAATGAGAGAGAGAGAGAGAGAGAGAGAGAGAGAGAGAGAGAGAGAGAGAGAGAGAGAGAGAGAGAGAGAGAGAGAGAGAGAGAGAGAGAGAGAGATAGAGAGATAGATAGATAGAGAGAGAGATAGAGAGAGAGAGAGAGAGAGAGAGAGAGAGAGAGAGAGAGAGAGAGAGAGAGAGAGAGAGAGAGAGAGAGAGAGAGAGAGAGAGAGAGAGAGAGAGAGAGAGAGAGAGAGAGAGAGAGAGAGAGAGAGAGAGAGAGAAAGAGAGAGAGAAAGATACGGAGAAAAATATAGAGAGAGGGAGAGAAGAGGAAGAAAGAAGCGAAAAAGAGGGTTTAGAAGAGGAGCGAGAGAGGTAGAGAGAGAAACAAACAAACAAAGACAATGACCGCAATCCCGTGAAGGACCCAAAGGACACAAACGAAAAAAAAAAAAAAAGCAAAAAACAGAAAAAGGAAAATCAATCTTAAAAGTAAACAAATATTACAAAACAAAAGAGGGGCGGCGAGAGTGCAAAGTATATTTTACTAATTCCATCAGATGAAATATGTATAAGAGAGATTTTGAGCAAAATGCCTCGTTGACAGTGAGTGAAATGGTGAATGGGGTGAATGCTCTTTCTTTATCTCTCTCTCTCTTTCTCTTTCTATCTCTCTCTCTCTATTTCTTTCTTTCTTTCTTCCTCTCTCTCTCTCTCTCTCTCTTTCTTTCTTTCTTCCTCTCTTTCTATTTCTCTCTCTCTCTCTCTCTTTCTCTTGTTTTCTCTCTTTCTCGTTTTCTCTCTCTCTGTCTCTTTCTCCCTCCCAACCTTTCTCCCATCCCTCCCTCCCTCTCTCCCTCCCTCCTTCCCTCCCTCCTTCTCTCTCTCTCTCTCTCTCTCTCTCTCTCTCTCTCTCTCTCTCTCTCTCTCTCTCTCTCTCTCTCTCTCTCTCTCTCTCTCTCTCTCTCTCTCTCTCTCCCTCCCTTCCTCCCTTCCTCCCTCCCTCCCTCTCCCTCCCTCCCTCCCTCTCCCTCTCCCTCTCTCTCTCTCTCACTAACTCTCCCTCCCTCTCTCTCTCTCATTGTGTTTCCCTCCATCCACAAATCAGGATGATCTCCCCTCAGAAGTGGAAGAGCAGATTACTTCCCCTCAGGCAAGAAGGAGTCGAGCGAGAAAATAGACACAAAAAAAGAAAGAAGAAAAAAAGAAGAAGAAAAAGAAGGAATAAAAAGAAAAAAAAATTGTCTCTAAACTGGTTCTCCTTAGCACCTCCTCGAGGAAATGTGCAAAGTTCTTAGGCGAGTGAAGGAGGAGATGGAGGAGGAGGGGAAGAAGGAGGAGGAGAAGGAGGAAAAGGAAAAAAAGAGAAGAAAAGGAGGAGGAGGAGGAGGAGGAGGAAGAGGTAGAAGAGAAGAAATAAGAAAGAATAGCCATGGTGATAAGCGAGTCAGAAAAAAAGATGGGGAAATGGGACACAGAAACACTAATCTTGCAAAACACTCCAGCACACGGCAGACATTCCCCACTTTTGAGGCAGAAAGTTTATAATGAATATATTGATATTTCTCTCCCCTTTTTTTTTCTTTCCCTCTCTCTCTCTCTCTCTCTCTCACTCTCTCGCACTGTTCTTTCCCTCTCATCCTCCCCTCCCTTCTCCCCTCCTCCTCAACCTCCTTCTCCTTTTCCTCCTCCTCCTCCTCCTCCTCCTCCTCCTCCTCCTCCTCCTCCTCCTCCTCCTCCTCCTCCTCCTCCTCCCTCTCCCTCTTCCTTTCCTCCTTCCTCCTCCCTCTCCCTCTCCCTCTCCCACTCCCACTCCCACTCCCACTCCCACTCCCACTCCCTCTCCATCTCCCACTCCCTCTCTCTCTCCCACTCCCACTCCCACTCCCACTCCCACTCCCACTCCCACTCCCACTCCCTCTCCCTCTCCCACTCCCCTCTTTCGCCATCTCCTTGTTTAAATATACCGTGTGTATGTATGTATGTACGTCTGCCTCCCTCGCTTCTTCATTCTAAGCTAATGATCAAACATTTTCTCATCTCTTCACTCTGTCTCGACCCTCATTCGCGGGGCTGGCTGTTTGCAAACCTGATGATTCTATATCTATTTGTATCTTTTTGGTATCGAAGTATCTATTTCTCTTTCGCGTCTATCGCTTGTGTTTATTATTTTGATCAACGTTTTTTTATACGTTTTAGTGAATTCTCCTTCTTGGCTATTCGTAAATTCCCTTCCTTTTTTATCCTATCTTATCCTATCCTGTTCTTCCTCACCCTCACCCTTTCCCCCAACCTCCCAATCCCATCCATTTTTTTCACCTCCCTCCTTTTATTTACTCTACCCTCCTTCCCTTGAGACACACCCCTCCCCTTCTCACTTGCGTCCCTTCCTCTAACCCCCTCCCTCCCTCCCTCCCTTCACCCCAACCTTCTTACCTGGCTGACCCCTCTCTCATCCTCTCCTGCCTTTCTCTCTCTCTCTCTCTCTCTCTCTCTCTCGCTCTCCCCTCCCCCTAGCCCCCCTTTCCCTAGCCCCCCTTCCCCTCGCTCCCCCTGTCCCCCTCGCCCCCCCCTCCCCCCATTTCCGCCCCGGGCCCCAAAGAGCTACTCACCTGTAATGATTTGCAAACAGCCGAGCCTCGATGACTTTGTCGAAGTTAGACCTGAATTCTACGTACAGAGGGGGGGGGGGGTATGGGGGGAAGGGAGAGAGAGGGGGAGAGAGGATATGAGGGAGAGGGAGAGAGAAATGAGAGAGAGGAGAGGGAGAGGGTAGAGAGAGAGAGAGAGAGAGAGGATGCAGAGGAGATATGTGGGAGGAGGAGGGGAGAGAGAGAGAGATAGAAGGGGAGGGGGAAGAGGAGGAGGGGATATAGGAGTGAAGGGGGGAGAGAGGGAAGGAAAGGTGGGGGAGGATGGCGGGGGCGGGCGAGGGGAGGGGGTGGGGATCGAGGGTGTGTGTGTGTGTGAGAGGGGAAGGGAGTGGGGGTGGGGGAGGGGCTTAGAGAGACCTGCTAATGACCGTGTCTAGAGAATTGCGTACGTTCACAGAGTATGTAAGAGCTTGTACATCCACACAAACACACACATACACATGCATACACCACACAGTTATGCTTTAATGCATGCTCCCGCTCGCACAAAATCTTGCCAGTTTTTTTACTTTTTTTACACACTTACTTGCTGATACAGGCATTCAGACACATACTGTCACACACAGACACGCACTTATAATGTCATTTATAGACACACACACAGTCACACAGTCAGACCGACATGTAGACACACACGCTAATAGACACGCAAACACACAACAGATGGACATATTTCCCCGTAGATCCCTCCACCTTGCCACTTGTCCTCTCCCCCTCCCCTTTCACCGCCCCCCTCCCTCCTACACATACACACACACACACACACACGCACGCACATATATACACACACACACACACACACACACACACACACACACACACACACACACACACACACACACACACACACACACACACACACACACACACACACGCACGCACTCACTCAAGCGTGGGTTATTTTCCCTTCACCAAAGCCATTAACAGCGGCAACTCTT
The DNA here is from genome assembly GCA_017312705.2 of Penaeus japonicus. Classification (NCBI taxonomy): domain Eukaryota; kingdom Metazoa; phylum Arthropoda; class Malacostraca; order Decapoda; family Penaeidae; genus Penaeus; species Penaeus japonicus. Next base: position 125,866 of record BOPN01000804.1, read on the forward strand.
ACGGAACCGGCGAATCAACGGCTCTGCTACTCCTACCCTTCCCCTCTACCCCCTCCCCCCCTCCCTCATCTCTTTTTCCACCTCCTACTCTTCCCCTTCTCTTCTCTTCCTTCTCTTCTCTTGCCTCCTCATCTTCCCCTACCCTCTTTTCCTTCCTCTTTCATCCCTTCCCTCTCCTCTACCTACTCCTACCCCCCACCTCCTCCCCCCCTTCTCCTCCTCCTCCTCCTCCTCCTCCTCCCTCTCCCTCCTACTCCTGCACCTCCTCCTCTTCCATTTCCACCCTCTTTCTATCCCCTCCCCCTTCCCCTCCTCCCCCTTCCCCTCCTCCCCCTTCCCCCTTCCCCTCCCTTACCAATCCAAAACTATTCAATAAAAAAAAAAGGATAAGAAAAAAAAAAAAAAAAAAAAACATTACTTCCTCCAGATTAAAACTGAATAGCAGACACATGCCGTGGTTACTCTGCCAGACTTTGGTGATGGTCGAAATATTTATTGATATTTCTAGGCCTATTTGAGTGGCCTAGGGTGGGTGGGGGTGGGGTTAGGGGTGTGGGGACGGGGTTAGGGGTGTGGGGACGGGGGTGGGTGGGAAGGTGGTGAAAGGGGGTTAGGGGGTGAAGAAGATATTGTGAGTTGATGACCGTGAATAAGATGAATGATGATGGTGCTTGGGGTATGAGTGCTGATGATGTTGGTGATGTGGTGACAATAGTGATGATAACGAAGAAAAATACTGAGAGGTTGGTACTATTAATCATCATCGTCATCATCCACTTCATCGTCATCATAAAAAACATGATAACAGTAATGATAATAATGATAATCATAACGATAATGATAATAATAATGATAATAATAGGAATAGTAACAGTAATGATAATAATAATAATAATAATAATAATAATAATAATAATAATAATAATAATAATAATAATAATAATAATCATAATAATAATAATCATAATAATACCAACAACAACAGCATTGATAATGATGATTATGATGATGATGATGATAATAGTAGTAGTAGTAATAGTAGTAGTAGTAATAATAATAATAATAATAATAATACCAACAACAACAGCATTGATAATGATGATTATGATGATGATGATGATAATAGTAGTAGTAGTAGTAGTAGTAGTAGTAGTAGTAATAATAATAATAATAATATTAACGATAAAAGTAATGATAATGACAACAAAAGTAATAATAATCTTTGCCAAAAAAAAGGAAAAAAAAGACAGAAGCAGCAAAAAACACCAATATCTTTTGCAACAACAAC
>BOPN01000804.1:132153-139653 GCA_017312705.2 Penaeus japonicus
GGGACAGGGACAGGGATAGGGATAGGGATAGGGGTCGGGGGTGGGGGGGGGGGGGGAGGTGGAGGAAGGTCGGGCGCCGCACGTTAATACAATAATTTCCCAATAATTGATTACAGACACTCACGCGCTTGAGTGAGGTCGTTTAGTCGTTCTGGGAGGCCGTTGCGCTGCCGTGATAGAGCCAGTCGCCAAATATCTCCGCTGCATCACGGGCGAAATATGAGGCCGTCAAAAGCACCATATGAACTCTATTTACATGCATATTGGCGAGTCATAAAGTTCGCGGCATCAAAGGGAGAGGCTGCTTGCGCTGACAGTCAAAGAATCGTTTTACACACACATACACGTATATATATATATATATATATATATATATATATATATATATATATATATATATATATATATATATATATATATATATATATATATGTATATATATGTATATATATATATATATACATATATATATATATATATATATATACATATATATATACATAATACATATTTATCTATCTATCTATCTATGTGTGTGTGTATATATATACATACATACATACATACATACATACATACATATATATATATATATATATATATATATATATATATATATATATATATATATATATATATATATATATATATATATATATATATATATATATATATATATATATATATATATATATATATATATATATATATATATATATATATATATATATATATATATATATATATATATATATATATATATATATATATATATATATATATATATATATATATATATATACATATATATATACACATGAACACACACACACACAAACACAAAATCACTGGTTTCGCCTCACTTTCAATTCAATTGCCATTCCTCCACTTTTCCTCGATCGCTTGCTGTTGCAGAGCAATAATCGCAACATATACCTGGCTTATCATTCTGCATCAGTAGCTTTAGTCGTACCAGTGGAAGCATTTCATAGATTTCCATAGCGTTTGCTTGTCTTCGTGCTTGATTACCTATCTCCTTGCTTTGAGTGCTTCCCTGCATGCTAATCCGCCTGTGCTTCTGCTTGCCTGTGTCTCTGTCTATTTGCTTTCCATCTTGTCTTCATTCTTCTGATTGACGCTGTCTGTCTATCTTGTCTGCTTGCTTTCATCTGTGCCCCTTTTCTGCCTCTCGGTCTACCTGCTTGCTATGTTAGCACTCGTCCTGCTTGCTTTTCTTTGTCTATCTGCTTACTCTCATGCCCATGCACCTGCTTGTCTGTCTATGTACCTGCTTGATATTCGTATCCCTATATCTGCTTGCTCTCTGACCTGTCCCTTTGCTTTCTATCTTGTCTCTCCGTCCGCTATCTCACCTTTATGCTTGCTTAGCTGTTCTATATATCCCCCAGCTTGCTATTCTACCCTTCTTCCTGCTTCTTGCTTGCTTGCCGTTTTTATCCATTCCCTGTTTACTAACTTATTTTTCTTGCTGCTTTTTGTCTGCTTGCCTGCCTCTTCTTATCCACTTCCTCGCCTGATTGCCTATCCCTCTTCCTGCTTTTTGCCTGCCTGCTTGCCTTCCTGTCTGCCTGCCTGCCTGCCTGATTTTATCTATTTCCTTGCTTGCTAGCCTATCCGTCTTCCTGCTTGCCCCTCCGCATGCGCCGCCCTCACTCCCACTTTGAACGAGCTCCCAGCCACTCACGCAAGCACGCAGGCACACAAGAAAGACAGCCACCCGCTGTGGCACCCGAGCCCAGCGCCACCAGTGAATCATAAGCCTCGTGGCGACAAATTAACATGTAATTCACATAATCCCAAGTGTCCGCCATCCCCCGCTCCTTATTACAGCTGGCACGCATGACCGTCTCTTCCCCCCCCCTCCCTCACCCCCTCCCTCCCTCCCTCCCTCCCTCACTCACTCACTCACTCACCCTCACCCCCCACTCTAATCGTCATTCCTCCTTATCTCCCCCTCCCTCCCTAACCGACCCCCCCCCCTCCCATTCCTCCTTTCCTCGCCTCCCTCCTCTCTTCCCTCCTTCCTGATCACTATCCTTCAATCCCTCCCTCCTTCTTCTCCTCCCTCCCTCCTCTCTCCCCTCCCTCTTGATCAATGTCCTTCAATCCCTCCCTCCCTCCTCTCTTCCCTCCCTCCTGATCACTGTCCTTACATCCCTCCCTCCCTCCCTCCTCCCTCCCTCCCTCCCTCCTCTCTTCCCTCCCTCCTGATCACTGTCCTTACATCCCTCCCTCCTTCCCTCCTCTCCTCCCTCCCTTGCTCCTCTCCTCCCTCCCTCCCTCCTCTCTTCCCTCCCTCCTGATCACTGTCCTTCCATCCCTCCTTCCCTCTCTTTCAATCCCCTTCTCTCCGTCCCTCTCTCGCTCTCTCTCTCTCTCTCTTCCTTCCACTCCCATTCGCTTTCTCCCTCTCTCTCTCTCTCTCTCTCTCTCTCTCTCTCTCTCTCTCTCTCTCTCTCTCTCTCTCTCTCTCTCTCTCTCTCTCTCTCTCTCTCTCTCTCTCTCTCTCTCTCTCTCTCTCTCTCTCTCTCTCTCTCTCTCTCTCTCTCTTCCTTCCACTCCCATTCGCTTTCTCCCTCTCTCTCTCTCTCTCTCTCTCTCTCTCTCTCTCTCTCTCTCTCTCTCTCTCTCTCTCTCTCTCTCTCTCTCTCTCTCTCTCTCTCTCTCTCTCTCTCTCTCTCTCTCTCTCTCTCTCTCTCTCTCTCTCTCTCTCTCTCTCTCTCTATCTCTCTCTCTCTCTCCCTCTCTCTCTCTCTCTCTCTCTCTCTTCCTTCCACTCCCATTCGCTTTCTCCCTCTCTCTCTCTCTCTCTCTCTCTCTCTCTCTCTCTCTCTCTCTCTCTCTCTCTCTCTCTCTCTCTCTCTCTCCCTCTCTCTCTCTCTCTCTCTCTCTCTCTCTCTCTCTCATTCTCTCTATCTCCCTCTCTTTTCTCTCTCTCTCTCTCTCTCTTACACTCTCTTTTTCCCTCCCCCCTCTCTCTCTCTGTCACCTCCCTCTTCTGTCCCTCTCTTCCTCTCTCTGTCATCCCCCATTTCTCTCTCTCTCTCCCTTCCTCTCTCTTTCTCTCCCTTTATCCCTCACTCCGCTTCTCCTTGCTCTGTAATTGTCTCTTGTTTCGTCTGTCATTTTCTTTTCTTTTCTTGTTGAAGGGGAAACTATTTTTATTTACGCTCGGTGTTTTTCACCATTGATTGGTTGGATAATGTTCTTTTTTATCCTCTCTCTCTAGTTCTCTTTCTCTTTCACTTTTTTTTTCTCGCTCTGTCTTTCTCTCTCTCTCTATCATTCTCTTTCTCTTTCTCTTTCTCTCTCTCTCTCTCTCTCTCTCTCTCTCTCTCTCTCTCTCTCTCTCTCTCTCTCTCTCTCTCTCTCTTTCTCTCTCTCTCTCTTGTTACTATGAATATTATCGTTATCACTATTAATACTATCATAATTATTATTACAATTATCATCATTATCATCAAAACTATTATTATGATTACTACTAATAATTCATTATCATTATCATCACCATATCATAACCATCTTCATCATCATCGCTTTCATCTCCATCCTCATTATCATCCAAATTAATATTAATAATCCTCATCACTAATATCACTGACTATCATCATTACCCAAAATCATTATTCACCACAACCACTACACCTCTCACCATCATCGCCATCACTATCATTTTACATCATTACATTCCTCTATTCTTTCACTTTTCCATTATCCACACTTCCTTAATCTTTCGCCATCTAACATATATCAATCAATTTACACGTCTAGCTATCAATTTACTCACTTTAATTCAATTCTGTCTAACCTCATCTACTTCCTTTGGTTATTCGCAATGTTTATTTTTCGGTTATCGAAAAAACAAATATTTTCGGTTCCAGAGTAGCCAATAAAACATTTTCTCGATGAAGACACAGAGGTCAGTGCGACCGAGGATTGATAAATAAGGAGGGGTGGGGAGGAGGGAGGTAGAGGAGGGATGGTAGGAGGAGGAGGGGGAGGAGGGAGGTACAGGAGGAAGGAGGAGGAGGGGGAGGGAGGGATGGGGAAGAGGGAGGTAGAGAGAGAAAGAGGAGAGAGAGAATGAGAGAGAGAGAGAATGAGAGAGAGAGAGAGAGAGAGAGAGAGAGAGAGAGAGAGAGAGAGAGAGAGAGAGAGAGAGAGAGAGAGAGAGAGAGAGAGAGAGAGAGAGAGAGAGAGAGAGAGAGAGAGAGAGAGAGAGAGAGAGAGAGAGAGAGAGAGAGAGAGAGAGAGAGAGAGAGAGCTAGAGAGAGAGAGAGACAGAAAGAGCGAGAGAGAGAGAAAGAGAGAGAGAGACCGAGAGAGAGAGAGAGAGAGAGAGAGAGAGAGAGAGAGAGAGAGAGAGAGAGAGAGAGAGAGAGAGAGAGAGAGAGAGAGAGAGAGAGAGAGAGAGAGAGAGAGAGAGAGAGAGAGAGAGCGAGAGAGAGAGAAAGAGAGAGAAAAGATGACGAAGATGAAGACGGAGAAAAAGAAAAAGAAGAATGAGGAAGAGGAAGAAAGATTCGTCATTCTCACAACAAACCTGCAGCCGTTAAGGAAAATAACGCCACTTGATTATAAGGAACGAAACAAAAGACCACCTACATGCGCTGCCCCCTCCCCCCTCTACTTTCCTCCCCATCGCCCCCTCCTCTCTCCCCTTCATCGCCCCTCCCCTCCTCCCCATCGCCCCTCTCCCCTCCTCCCCATCGCCCCTTCTCCCCTCCTCTTCATCGCCCCTTCTCCCCTCCACCCCTCCTCCCCATCGCCCCTTCTCCCTCCTCTTTACCGCCCCTCCCCTCCCCCTATCGCGCCCCCCACCCCCCGCGTGCGTCGACACCATCCTGGGACTTGTAAACGGCACTTGACTCTCCGCTGGCACCCTCGCTCCGCCCACAGCTTCGGGGCACTTACGATGATGTACACGCGTGCATAAATATCCCAAAATTAAAGAGATATGTTGTATTTAGTCTCATTTGTATTCATAGATGTGTGTGTGTGTGTGTGAACGCGGGCGCTATTTTGGGGTATGTGTTGTGTGTGTGTTTGTGTGTGTGTGTGTGTGTGTGTGTGTGTGTGTGTGTGTGTGTGTGTGTGTGTGTGTGTGTGTGTGTGTGTGTGTGTGTGTGTGTGTGTGTGTCTGTCTGTGTGTGTACGAGTGTGTGTATGCGCGCGCGCGGCACAGAACAATACTCTCATCAGAATTGTCGAGTTCCTTTAAAAGAGATTCTGCTTTCTTTTATTGAAGCCAGTTGTTGCAACGAGAAGAAAAAGAAACGAAGAGAAGAAAGACAAAATGGAGAGAGAACTTTCTTAAGGAGTTCGAGCGAAATGAACTGAAGGTTTCTGTCCTTAGACTTACTTTTCTTTTTCTTTTTTTCTCCCCTAATTCATTCCTACCTCCTTCTATCTCTTACACACACTGACTTACAAGAATACACACACACACGCAAATACACACACACACACACAACCCCCCTTCCCCCCCCCCACACACACATACACATCAGCAATAAAGAAAAAAAAAAAAAAATGGCGCAGGACTTGCTCTCATCCGCTGATAATTCCGCCTCCATTTACACAAAATTCATATATACCCGATAATACGACCAATCTGCATAAGATTTCCATACATTATGGATGACTTATTTGATCAACGCCTCGACACTCGGGATTAATGTTGCAGATCACTGTTGGTTCTGCAAATGATTTGTGTCCACGTGATTAAACAGACTACGTTGCATTTCAATTATCATTCACACAGCCGCTTCGCTGGCAAATTGCTGGATTTTAAAATACATATGAATTTGCCTCACCTACTCGCTCTGCTTGCGGTAATGTTATCATTATTATCATTAATGTTATCATTGTTATTATCTTCACTCTTATTAATATCTTCACTAGTGTTATTATCTCTACCATCATTATTATTATCATCATTATCATCTTCATTATCATTGCAACCATAATCATCATTGATATTATCATAATCATGAAAATGATGACTATTATGATTTTTTTTATGGTTATTATGATTAACATCATCATTATCATCATCATTAATAGCATTACCATTATCATTATTAATACCATCGTTATTTCCACCAACTTTAGTTATTGTTATTGTTGTGTGTGTGTGTGTGTGTGTGTGTGTGTGTGTGTGTGTGTGTGTGTGTGTGTGTGTGTGTGTGTGTGTGTGTGTGTGTGTGTGTGTGTGTGTGTGTGTGTGTGTGTGTGTGTGTGTTTCTATCTGCAATCCTAAAACTAGTTCTTAACTTGTTTTAGTGCCGTTACCCTCTTGGTATCTCACTATATCGTACTCTCAATGAAACAAATCTAGCTTCAAAAATTAAATTGATTCCATTCGCGACCCAAAATAATGCACATTGTTCTTTATCTAACAATATGACCACGTATTGCACACTGACACATTTTTAGTGACTTTCTTTCCAAATCATAGCCGCTCTCTCTTGTATCCCTATTTTTTCATTCCCACTGTAAATATAGCATTAGATTGGCCAGCACGTTTTGTAACCTCGGCTTTGATGTTTTCGTAACCCCTGAGAATACAGCAACCCCCGGTTTAAAGAACCAATGCCCTCAAAGGAAAATCCGATGTTAAACATGGGTTGATTACACCGTAGAGTGTATTTAGCACATACTGGTCTGACTGATTTTCTCTCACTATTTCTTGTTTTTCATTTTTTTTTCAATTTCCTTTCGTCTGTCTCCTATCCTCTCTCTTTCTATCTCTCTTGCTCTCTCTTCCTCTTTCTCTCTCTCTCTCTCTCTCTCTGTCTCTCTCTCTCTCTCTCTCTCTCTCTCTCTTTCTTCTCTTCTCTTCTCTTCTTTTCTTTTCTTTTCTTTTCTTTTTTTTTCTTTTCTTTTCTCTTCTCTTCTCTTCTCTTCTCTCCTTCTTTACCTTTCCTTAACAAGACCTTCGGCTACCATCTACCCCCTACCCCCTCATCCCCTCCCCCCATCCCACATGACCTGGCGTGAACTCAGGTGGCTCAGGTGAAAGCACGGCACTTCCGCTGAGCTCGAGTTTCTCGCTCACGCAATCAAGCAGATCCTGGTGTTTACCTTGCCCTCCCCCCCCTCCTCCTCCCGCCGGTCTCCTTCCCCCTCTAACCTCTCCTATTCCTCTCCTTCTCTCTTCTCGTATTTCTATTTCCTCTTTCCTCTCCCTCTCCCTTCTCCCATTCTTCTCTCTCTTCCTTTACTCTTTCGCTTTCCTCTTTCTCCTCTCCCCTCTCTTAATCATCTCTCCCTCCCTTTAACACTAACCCTTTCCTACACCCCTTTTCCTCATTTCCTCACCCCTTTCTCCCTTCCTCTTCCTCTATCTTCTTTACCCGTCATCCCCCCCCACATCCCCTAACAATACCAAATACCCCCCACTCTCCCACCTCCCCCCCATACATCCCCCCAGGTACTTAATCCCCTAAGGAACCTACGACCTCCTAAAAAATA
>BOPN01000804.1:144653-149653 GCA_017312705.2 Penaeus japonicus
CTCTCCTCCCCTCGTCCCCTCCCCTTCCCTTTCCTCTTTACCTGAATTTATTTTCTTGTATGTTTCTTTTTTTATACTGTTGATTATCTTTGTTGTATTTTTGTCGTTCCTTTCCTCCTCCTCCTCCTTCTACTCCTCCCCCTCCTTTCTTTCTTCCTTCCTCCCTTCCTTCCTTCATTCCTTCCTTGCTCCCTCCCTCTCTTCTCTTCTTCCCTCCCTCCCTCCCTCCTTCCCTCCCTCCTTCCCTCCTTCCCTCCCTCCCTCTCTCCCTCCCTCCCTCCCTCCATCCATCCTTCCATCCATCCATCCATCCATCCATCTCCCTCCTCCTCCTCCTCCCTACTTCCTTCCTCCCTTTTTTCCTTCCTTTCTTTCTTTCTTCCTTCCTTCCGCCCTTCCTCCCTCCCGCTCTCCCTCTCTCCCTCCTCTTACCTCTCTCCCTCCCTCCCTCCCTCTATCCATCCATCCATCCATCCATCTATCCATCCATCCATCCATCCATCCATCCTCCTCCTCCTCTCCCTCCTTTCTTCCTTCCTTTCTTTCTTCCTTCCTTCCTCCCTTCCTTCCTTCCTCCTTCCCTCCCTCCAATACGCTCTCTCTCTCTCTCTCTCTCTCTCTCTCTTTATATTCGTAACTTTCAATAAATCAATAAAAAAGAAACAAAAAATCAGCGACAAATCGCAGCAAAAATATCTGCGGCATTTTTCTCTTTATAGACTTTATAGACCGATCGCCATTTTTTTATATTCTTTTTATCTTTCTCTTTCTTCTCATCAGCCGTTATTGTCTCCAGATACGACTCCCCACAAGCAATCACCGATCGAAATTACCTTCGAAGCATAAAAAAAGAGAACGAGAAAACAATAAATAGAAAAAAAAAGACACGATACACACATCACGGACGACCTGACACAAAGGCAATAACCCGGCGGTCTCTTTGCAAAACACACCGTGACGTCATCAAAACAGCATGACGTCACGGAACGAAGAGCCAATCCATGCCCGGCTAGTCCGAGTGTTTCCTCCTCGCACTAAAGAACAAAATGGAAAAATGATACATGTTTTGGACTAATTGAAAGGTCATTTAGTGAATGGACAGACGGGGATAATGGACAAAGGTTGCCATAGCGTGAGAGGGGTTTTTTTTTTTTTTTTTTTTTTTTTTCTTGCCTGTGCCGTTCCATTGCATCTCTCTCACTCACTTTCCCTTTTAATCCCCTCTCTGTTCTACCACTTTTCTTTGCCTCCATTTTAACCCCTTCCTTTTCTCCATTTTTTTCCATCCCTTTTATTCCCCCCCTCTTTTCTTCCTCTATTTTTCCATCTATTATTTTTCTGTCTTTACTCCCCTCTCTTTTATTCCCCTCCCTTTTCTCCCTCCCTTTTATTCCCCTTTCTCTTCTCCCTCTCTTTTCTCCCTCCCTTTTATTCCACTCTTTCTCCTCCCTCTCTTCTCCCCCTCTCTGTTTCCCTATCTTTTCTCTCTACCTTTTACTCCCCTCTCTCCTCTCCCTCTCTTCTTTATTCCCTCTCTCCAGTGTCTCTCTCTTCCCACCCATTGTCTGCCATACGCTCACTTAACCCTTTAACCGAGAACCCGCATAGTCCCCTGCAGAGAGTGTATGGGACGAGGGGAGAGGGAAGGGGAGCCAGGAAACGGAAGAAGGGAATGGAAGAGGGGAAGGAGAGAAGGTGAGTGAAGAGGGGGAAGGAGAGAAGGGGAAAGGAGTGACGGAAAGGGAAGAGGGTGGAAGAGGGAGGGGAAAGGAGAGAAGAGAAGTGAAGAGTGCGAAGGAGAGAAGGGGAAAGGACAGAGGAGAAAGAAGGAGGAAAGGAGGGATGGAAAAAAAACAAGAAAGGAGAAGGGAGTAAAAAAAGGAAGGAAGGAAAGAACGAGGAGAAGGATGGAGACAAGGAAGAAAATGAGGATAGAAGAGAGGAGGAGAGGGAGGAAGAGGAGGACGAAGATAAAGAGGTAGAGGAAGAGGTAGAAGATGATAAAGACGAGGGAGAGTAGGACGGTGACGAGGAAGAGGAAGACGGTGACGTGGAAGAGGAAGAGAAAGAGGAAAAGGAAGAAGAGGACGAGGACGAGGAGAAATAGGGCGAAGTGGCTCGACCGGGACTCGTCATGCAGGGCAGTTAACACACAAACAGTAAGGGGAAATGTGGCCTAGATTCCTGACTGCGAAGGGGAGGTTGTGCCTCGGCCGGAGGGCAGTGAGGGGAGAGCTACGAGGGGGGGAGGGAGGGGAGGGGAGAGGGAGGGAGTTAGAGAAGGAAAGAGGGAAATAGGGAGGGAGGGAGGGGAGTGGGAGGGAGGGAGGGAGGGAGGGAGAGAAGAAAGATGGAAATAGGGAGGGATGGAGGATAGATGGAGGGAGAAAGAGAAGGAAAGAGGGAAATAGCGAGGGAGGGAGGATAGAGAGAGGGAGGGGAGAAGGAAAAAGAGAAGGAAGAAGGGAGGGAGGGAGGGAGGGAGGGGAAAAGGGGGAAGGGGAGGAGGAGAAAGAGAAAGAAAGAGAGGTCTTTTCAACCCATAAAATACAATCGAAAAGACAGACAGACAAAACACACAAACACACAAACACACAAACACACAAACACACACACACACACTTACCTTCACTATACCCAACAACAGCAACAGCAAAAGACGCCCACATACCTGAAAATAAAAACCAAAATCGTTAATAAATCCCCTTAATCAAAAACATACAAAAAAAAAAAAAAAAAAAATAAACATACAAAAAACACACACCAAACCAACACCAAAATACACCAATACCAACCATCAATAAGGCTTTAAACTTCAGTCGCCTAGACTACTGTATCATAAACAATATATTGCAGTACAGGCCATTTATGTAATAAAGTGTCCTTTTCCCGCCTGAGCCACGATACATCTCCTTGCAATATAGTAAATCCTTGCCTCGGACGCCAAGAGGGAAAGTTTGTCCAGAAAGAAGAAAAATAATCATGTTTCTGCAATTGCACAGGCTTGCTCAAGTTAAGTGTCTTGACGAAAGAGAGAGAGAGAGAGAGAGAGAGAGAGAGAGAGAGAGAGAGAGAGAGAGAGAGAGAGAGAGAGAGAGAGAGAGAGAGAGAGAGAGAGAAAGAGAAAGAGAGAGAGAGAGAAAGAGAGAGAGAGCAAGAGAGAGAGAGAGAGAGAGAGAGAGAAAGAAGAAGAGAAAGAGGAAGAAGAAGAAAAGAGGGAAAGATAAAAAGAGAGAGAGAAAGATAAAGAAAGAGAAAGAGAGAGAGAGAAAAAAAAGGTTCACAATGCCCAGAACATTCCTATTTAGAAACTGACTTCCCTGTATAATTTTCTTTCCCTTATTTTGTAAAGAAAGGAAAAAAAAAAAGAAAAAAAAAAGGAAACGCCTTATTTATCTCCCGCTCTTTCTGCCGACGAAAGACGTAATTTCAAGAGTGAGAAAAAGTTCTTGGTAATTCGAGTAATATAACGAGCAAAGTTCTTAATCGATAAATTCCTTGTAATACATTCCAAAGAAGGAGAAAGGAGGGTGGAGTGGAAGTGTGGAAGGGTGGAAGGGTGGGGGAGAGGGGAGGGGGTGGGGGTCCTGGCGTGAGTGCTGAGTTCTAGAGTGATGTAGTTATCATTATTATTATCATTATATATATGTATATATATGTATATATATATATATATATATATATATATATATATATATATATATATATATATATATATATATATATATATATATATATATGTGTGTGTGTGTGTGTGTGTGTGTATGTATTAACTTTTTTCTTTGCTTTTTTTTGCAAGGGATGACTGAGAAATTAATTACGAAATATAGACATACAAACACACACATTCCTCCATTTCACACAAATTAAACACACACAAACACACAAACCAAACACAAGCACACGCACACGCACACGCACACAAGCACAAGCACCACTGCCACACTCGTATATAATTTAATGGCGAAATAGTCGTGATATTATGGCAAAATCAAAAGCAATTACATTGCTGGACAGCGGGATCTGACGTGGAAAAAATGGAAAATTAAATAATCAAAAAAATAATTCATTGGAAAAAATAATTATGATAATGCCAATGAAAGCGTAATTAATACAGCGGGACCCTTATCACACGGGTCGCTGCAAGCACACACGCACACAGGCATGCACACGTGCAGGGATGCGAAACACACATAAGACCGGTACAAGGGTAGATATTTAGATATACGCAAATACACAAACAAAAACATACATACACACACGCACACACAGACAAACAGACAGACAAACAAATAAACACACACAAACACAAACAAAACACACACACACACAAACAAACAAACAAACAAATACAAACACACATCAAAACGGCAGCAAATCTCAGCTTATTTTCTTCCTCGGAGAAGAAGAAGAAGAAGAAGAAGAAGAAGAAGAAGAAGAAGAAAAAGCGCTAGTTTAAAGTCTGTATTTCACCGCTATCTGTCGCGTATCAGAAGCATTCGACGAAAAACTTGTGCTATTTTAAGCTTGTGGTGTTCCCATCACTAGCTGAAGGTTATGACTCATCACCGAAAGGAAGAAAAGAATACTAGGAATAAGTTACTAGCTTTGTAACTAGTTGAGCGTTACTGAGGTCTTTTCTCTCTCTCGCCCGTATCCTCTTATCACCCTTTCTCTCTGATCCCCCCTCCCCTTCGCCTTTTTGTTCTATCCACTCCTCCCCTTCTCTTCCTCCTTTTCCTCTTTCTTCTCCTCCTTCTCTTCCTCCTCTTCCTCTTTTCCCTCCTCCTTCTCTTCCTCCTCTTACTTTTCCCCCTCCCCTTCCCTTCCTTCTCTTTCCCCTCCCCCTTGTATGTTTCTTTTTTTTATACTGTTGATTATCTTTGTTGTATTTTTGTCGTTCTTTTCCTCCTCCTCCTCCTTCTACTCCTCCCCCTCCTTTCTTTCTTCCTTCCTCCCTTCCTTCCTTCATTCCTTCCTTGCTCCCTCCCTCTCTTCTC
>BOPN01000804.1:162153-164653 GCA_017312705.2 Penaeus japonicus
GAAAGGAGAAGAGCATGGGGGGGGGAGGAATGGATAGGTGGGAGAGTAAAGGGGGAGGAGAATGGCTTGGGGAGGAAAAGGGGATGGGGAATAAGGAGAGTGGGGAGAGGGAGAGGACACGAGAGCGGGAGGGGAGGGGGGTATCACATACCAGACGAAATCCCAGCCAACGAAGTGATGGGGGGGGGGGGGAGATAGGAAGAGGACGAACAAGGGAGGGAGGGGAGGGAGGAAGGGAGGGGAAGGGGGGTGAAATACACAGTCACTATAAAGAGTAAAGAGGGAAGGACACTAATCACAGACACTATACAAAATCCCCGTTGATAAAGTGATTGTTTTTAGGACGGTGTGTGTGTGTGTGTGTGTATATGTGTGTGAGAGAGAGAGAGAGAGAGAGAGAGAGAGAGAGAGAGAGAGAGAGAGAGAGAGAGAGAGAGAGAGAGAGAGAGAGAGAGAGAGGCTAAGGAAGGGGGATACATAGTGGATACAAAGTGGAGAGAGGGAGGGGAAGAGGGAGGGGGGTAAAGTACTACATAGGGATACCACACCAAATCCCTGCTAACGAACGAGTGAATACCACACGAGATAACATACCACACCAGCCAGCCCCAATCGCTGTGATCTCGTAAGAGGGACAAGAATCTTAACTAAAGGAGGATATATAGCCATAAGCAAAAAAAAAAAAAAAAAAAAAAAAAAAAAAAAAAAAAAAAAAAATCACAAAAAAACAACAAATGAATACATAAGCAAATAAATGAATAAACAAACAAATATATGAATAAATAAATACACAAATCAATCAGTGTATAAACAAACAAATAGAGAGAGAGAGAGAGAGAGAGAGAGAGAGAGAGAGAGAGAGAGAGAGAGAGAGAGAGAGAGAGAGAGAGAGAGAGAACGAGAGAAAGAGAGAGAGAGAGAGAGAGAGAGAGAGAGAGAGAGAGAGAGAGAGAGAGAGAGAGAGAGAGAGAGAGAGAGAGAGAGAGAGAGAGAGAGAGAGAGAGAGAGAGAGAGAGAGAGAGAGAGAGAAATAGAAATAGAAAAAGAGAGAAAGAGAGAGATAAAGGCATAGAAAGAGGGAGAGAAAGAGCAAGAGAGAGATAGAGACAGAGAAAGCGAAGAAGAAGAAGAAGAAGAAGAAGAGAGAGAGAGAGAGAGAGAGAGAGAGAGAGAGAGAGAGAGAGAGAAAGAGAGAGAGAGAGAGAGATAGAAAAAGAGAGAAAGAGAGATAAAGGCAGAGAAAGAGGGAGAGAAAGAGCAAGAGAGAGATAGAGACAGAGAAAGAGAAAGCGAAGAAGAGAGAAAGAGAGAGATAGAGAGAGAAAGAGAGAGGTGGGGGGGGGGGGGGAGACGACCCCATCGCGTGCAAGAGGTGTTGGGCTACGTGTTTATTGTCTGCCATTAAACCGAATTACGAAATTAAAGTAGGTAAACCTTCTCTCCTTATTATCCCCTCCACCTCCCCCCTCCCCCCTACCCCCTCCTCTCCTTTCCTCCCCTCCCCTCTTGTCTTCTTCTCCCCTTCCTCGCTCCTCCTTTCCTCTCCCTTCCCTTCTTCCCCCTTACCCCTCCTTCCCGTCTTCTCCCCTTCCTCTTTCCCCTTATCCCTCCTCTCCACCTTCCTCTTTCTCCTATATCTTTCCCCTCCCTGTTTTTTTTTTTTTTTGCTCCTCTTCCCCTTCTCTTCCCTTCATCCCCCCCCCCATCTTTCGTCCCGCCATTAAGGACTCCGAAAGCATGATAATTGAGGAAGAACTGTAACTCATTATATCTTTGTATAAGGTAAAACAATTGAGAGAAGAGGGGGGGGGGGGGTTAGGGAGGGAAGGAGGGAGGATTTGATGGAGGGAGGGAGGGGGAAGGAGGGAGGGAGGGGGGAAGGAGGGAGGGAGGGGGGAAGGAGGGAAGCAGGGGAAGGAGGGAGGAAATGAGGGAGGGGGAAAGGAGGGAGGTAGGGTAAGTGGTAAGGAAGAAGAAGAAGAAGAAGAAGAAGAAGAAGAAGAAGAAGAAGAAGAGAGAGAGAGAGACAGAGAGAGAGAGAGAGAGACAAAAAGAAACAGAGAGACAGAGAGATAGAAAGACAGGCAGAAAAAGAGCGAGAGAGAGAAAGGGTAAATAAAAGTAAAAAAAAAAAAAAAAAAAAAAAGAGAAAGAGAAAGAAAAGAGAGGGAAAAGAGTAAAACAAACAAATCAAAACAAAGCAAACAGAATAGAAAGAAAAGACCGAAATGTGAAAAAAACAAAAACCTGAAATAAACAAAGCATAGTTACTAAACGTGAAAATAAGACGGGGCCGCGGATGAGACTAATATATTCCCTGATGTCCTGCCAGGTTAATGACGGGGGGAGGGGGGAGGAGGAGGAGGGGAGGGAAGGAGAGAGAGAGAGAGAGAGAGAGAGAGAGAGAGAGAGAGAGAGAGAGAGAGAGAGAGAGAGGCAAAGCGAAAAAAGCAATAAACAAGAAAAAGAAAATATAGAGAAGAAAAAGAGGAAAGGTTAA
>BOPN01000804.1:174653-187153 GCA_017312705.2 Penaeus japonicus
GCACGCAACCTTCCCTTCCCTCCTACATACATACACATCACACACACACACACACACACACACACGCAACACTTCCCTCCCCTCCCCCACCCCACCCACACATCTGCATGCAACCATTCTCACCCTTCCCCCTCCCCCTCCACACACACACACACACACACACACACACACACACACACGCACACACACACACGTAATTCTTCCCCCTCCCTACACACGGACTTACACCCCCACCTCCCCTCACCCCTTACACTCCCCCACCCCTTCACATACCCTAACCCCTTCACATACCCTAACTCCCCTCCCCCCCTTCCCCTATACACAAACATCCCCCCACCCGTTCCCTCACCCTACCCCCACCCCTATACACACTCTACCTGATTTAACCCGAGCTGACGGAGGCCACCCGAGTTCAAACGGCATCGGCGATCCCTTTTAGCGTTCACATTTCCACCACCAGAGGCGCTGTCTCCCTTCGCCAGACCGGCTGTCTAACGAGCTGTATTTTCTATTAATGTTTGAAAACGCGCCACGAGCTGTGTATACATATTTATGCGTTTACTCGCCGTGATCCCTTGTCAAGTAAAAGAGAAAGAGAGAGAGAGAGAGAGAAATAAAAGTAAACACATACGGAAGCTATTACGCTCGCCACTCCACAACTCTCATCAAACCCGCCAAAATGTCGAGTTCTCATCCAGCACAGTTCGGTGTAATTTGTGTGGAGTTTCTAATGACCTGTCGACCCTCACTAATGATCTCTCGCTCTCCACTCTTTCCCACTCTCTAACATACTCAATATTTCTCATCCTCATGCTTTCTCAATCTCATTCTTTCTCACTTTCTTTACTTCTCTTACTCTCTAGATCCGAATTGCTACCTGGATAACCGAGGTGACCCTGTTGGTCTCTCTCTCTCCCTCTCTCCCTCTCTCTCTCTCTCTCTCTCTCTCTCTCTCTCTCTCTCTCTCTCTCTCTCTCTCTCTCTCTCTCTCTCTCTCTCTCTCTCTCTCTCTCTCTCTCTCTCTCTCTCTCTCTCTCTCTCTCTCTCTCTCTCTCTCTCTCTCTCTCTCTCTCTCTCTCTCTCTCTCTCTCATTCCCTCTCCACCTCTCACTTTCTCTCACTCCCTTTCATTCGCTTTGCCGGATTTCCAGTCAAATGAACAGCCTAGCACCACCACACCTCCTTTGTCTTTTAGAACCTCCCCTCCACCCCCACCCCCACTCCCCCCTTTTCTAAAAACGCTCTACCTTCCTCGTTAAGCCCTTACACGCACCTTGAAATGTACATTCAGCGTTGACCCTGACGACAGCAAATAGAAGAGGCTTTTGAAGGAATGTGAGGAGGGAGGGGAGGGGAGGGGGGCATGGGGGAAGGGAGGAGAGGGGGTTGCGATAGGAAAGGGGTATGGGGGAAGGGAGGAGAGGGGGAAGGCAGAGGCGGTTGAAGGAAAACCCAAATTCATAATGATTTTAAGATAAATAGGTAGAAGGTTGAAGGAATGTGAAATAATATTGCATGTGGAAATGAGGGTTGGGAGTGCAGGTTCAAATAGGTTCAAATTGGGAGGAAAGGTTAGAAATCTTAAATTTAGAGAGGCAAGTAAAATTAAGTCAAAAATAGCAAAGAAGGTTACAATAGGTTAAAAATAAGGAATGTTGAAGTTAAAGTAGATTAAGACTGAGACGAAATATTGAAATTAGTAAACTTTCGTTCAGATAATGAAATCTACGATAAAAATATGACACTCTAGTGCCTAATCCTCGAGGTGCCAAGCGAGTTCTCATTGTCGGAGTGCCATGGGTTGGCCCCTTAAATGCGGAGACATCGGTGACATCACATGAGTCAGTGCTGGGATGCCTAGAAAGGCCTATGTGCTTAGGAGAAGAGAGAGAGAGAGAGAGAGAGAGAGAGAGAGAGAGAGAGAGAGAGAGAGAGAGAGAGAGAGAGAGAGAGAGAGAGAGAGAGAGAGAGAGAGAGAGAGCGAAAGAGAGAGAGAGAGTACAGAGAGAGAAAAAATAAAAAAATGAATGAATGAAAGAGAGAGAGAGAGACAGAGAGAGAAAGAAAGAGAGAGAGAGCGAAAGAGAGAGAGAGAGTACATAGAGAGAAAAAAATAAAAAAATGAATGAGAGAGAGAGAGAACGAATGCCATCTACAGGGCCACCTGTTATCGAAATCGCGACCCGAATCTAGAGACGGTATATATTTCCCCAATAGTGGAGAAGGAAAGGGGGGAGGGAGGGGGGGAGATTGTAAACAGAAAGTAAATCAAATTGGCCAGTCATCTGACAGCCCCCCCCCCCATAAAGTCCACAACACCCCTCCCTCCGCCTACCCCCCCCCCCCTATCAATCGGGTCTTCATCAAATGAGGCGAATCGGTCAACTCTCTCCTTCCCCTATCCTCCCTCCCCCCTTTTCTCTCTCCCCCGATAGACCGGGGCCCCTACCACCTCTCCTCTTCTTCCCCACTAAATTCCTATACCACTGTTTCCCTATCCTCTTTCCCCTTTCCCTTTCCCCTCCCCCACCCTTCTCACTTCTTCCTTCTCTCACCCGTCCCTCCTCTCCCTTCTCCTCCAAACGCCCCTCTCCCCTTTTCACTCCCCTATCACCTCCCTCCTCTCCCCTTTTCACTTTCCCCTCTCCCCTATCCCTTCTCCACTCTCCTCCCTATACCTCGTTCCTTTGCCTTCCCTCCCTTCCTCCCCTACTGCCTCTCCCCTCTCCCCTCCCTCCAAAAGCTTTTGAGTTCTTGTGTCCGATAGACATTGTGTCCCCAAAATGTGTCCGTTAGAAGATATATATCTAAGATATACGTATCCTCTAGAAATGCCATCTACTTGCTAGAAAATAAATGTGTCCATTAGAAAATGTCTTTATTATAAGATTGATATCCAAAGTATGTATCCATCGGTAGATATGTGCATCGAAAACATGTATCCATTAGAAAATGAATGTTCAAAATATGTATCCGAGTGGAGAGGGGGAGGGGTAAGGTAGGAGGGAGGGAGGGGGTGAAAGGAGGAAGGGGGGAGCCAAACGAACGAGGTCGGAGGAGGGAGAGAGGGAGGGAGGGAGGGGGAGGATGGGAGGTAGGGGTTGGAGGGGAAGGGGCAGGGGGTAAGGATGGAGGAAAAGTTCTTGTGTAATCAAAAGCGTTTCGAAATAACTGTTCGTTGAGGATATTGGAAAGGTTGTAATGAAAGAGAGAGAGGGAGGGTAGGAGAGGCAGAGGGAGAGGGAGGGAGGGTGGGTAGGAGAGGGAGAGGGAGGGGGGGGAGGGGAAGAGGGAGAGGGAGAGGGAGAGGGAGAGGGAGAGGGAGAGGGAGAGAGGGAGAGGGAGAGGGAGAGGGAGAGGGAGAGGGAGAGGGAGAGGGAGAGGAAGAGGGAGAGGGAGAGGGAGAGGGAGAGGGAGAAGGAGAGGGAGAGGGAGAGATAGAAGGAGAGGGAGAGGGAGAGGAGAAGAAGAAAATAGGAGGAAGATGAGAGAGAGAGAGAAAGCAAAAGAGAAAGAGAGAGAGAGAGAGAGAGAGAGAGAGAGTTAGATAGATAGATAGAAAGAGAAATCCTCTCTCTCTCTCTCTCTCTCTCTCTCTCTCTCTCTCTCTCTCTCTCTCTCTCTCTCTCTCTCTCTCTCTCTCTCTCTCTCTCTCTCTCTCTCTCTCTCTCTCTCTCTCTCTCTCTCTCTCTCTCTCTCTCTCTCTCTCTCTCTCTCTCTCTCTCTCTCTCTCTCTCTCTCTCTCTCTCTCTCTCTCTCTCTCTCTCTCTTTCTCGCCACTTTATCCCAACCTTAAAATCCCTTCTTTCTCGCATCTTCGCTTTCCCATCTGAGACTCCTCTCCCCCTCCCCAATCTCCCACCACCCCATCCCAAAACCCCTATATCTCCCTCCCTCCCCTGAACCCCTCTTAACATCTATTCTTCATCTTCCCCGTCGCCGTTTCCCCCTTAAAAATCTTCCCTCACCTTACCCCCCTCTTTCTCCACCCCCCCCCCCCTTCACCCCTTACCCGTATTACCCTCCTCTAACCCCCGTCCTTCATCCCCCCCTCCCCCAACCCCCAACTTCTTCATTTCCCCCTCCTCCTCACCCCCCCCCTACCCCTGAAACCCCTCCCCCAACCCCCAACTTTTTCATTTCCCCCTCGCTCCTCCTCACCCCCTCCTGAAACCCCTCCCCCAACCCCGAGCTCATAAAGGCAACGAAATAACCTCTCCGCCGGGATACGACCCCGCGGAATTGTGGTCGTGACTACTGCATTTAAATTCAATTTGACCGTTAACAGGCTAGTTAGAGGAGGAATTTGCGGAGGAGAAGATATATATATATAATATATATATATATATATATATATATATATATATATATATATATATATATATATATATATATATATGTGTGTGTGTGTGTGTGTGTGTGTGTGTGTGTGTGTGTGTGTGTGTGTGTGTGTGTGTGTGTGTATAAATGATTATCTCCCTCTCTCTCTCTTTCTCTCTCTCTCTCTCTCTCTCTCCCTCTCTCTCTCTCTCTCCCTCCCTCTCTCTCTCTCTCTCTCCCTCCCTCTCTCTCTCTCCCTCCCTCCCTCTCCCTCTCTCTCTCTCTCTCTCTCTCTCTCTCTCTCTCTCTCTCTCTCTCTCTTTCTTCCCCGGGTAGAAAACAATAAAGGTAAAGGCATACATGTATACATTCGTGATTTTGTTGACATAGTATCAAGTTCAATCAAAGATGAGGTTAGGTGAGCGGCTTGCAAGCACAATGCACGCACGCACGCACGCACGCACATGACGCTTGGTAACATGCACGGTCGCGATAGTGTTCGCAGATGCGTAAAACCATCGCAAGCAGGGACGCTAGATAGTGAGATATGAGAGAGAGATAACGAAAATAGAAAATAGGGAGGGACTGTAACTTACAAACGGAAACGAGCGAGAGGAAATAGATAAGGAAGAGGGGGGGCGTTGGGTGATAACGATGGGCGGGAGAGGGGGGAGAGGGGAGGTCGAGGGAAGGGAGGGGGGAGGGGAGGTCGAGGGAAGGGAGGGGAGTTGCTCGGGCATCGTGTGGGTAAAATGGAGACGTTAAACATATTGTAGGGAGGAAGGCACATGGTGTAAATATTATTCATACACATTCTCACACACACGCGCAAATACACCCTTTCTCTCTCTCTCTGTCTATCGTTCTCTCTCTATATATGTATAATTTCTCTCTCTCTCTCTCTCTCTCTCTCTCTCTCTCTCTCTCTCTCTCTATTTCTCTCTTTCTATAAACTTGAGACCTACGTTAGCGACGTGGAAATCTATTTCCTTTTTACTAAAATTGATTAAATCTAGTTAATCTTCCTAAAAACTTATTTATATTACTAGAAACTAGAGACCTATGTTAGAGACATGAAAGCATACTTTCTTTTTACTAGAATTTTTATCAACTCTTAGAATATCACTATATAGTGTACTGTAGTATAAACCGAACTAAGACACGCCCAAAGTTCTATCTAATAAGTTAGATCTAATCTTCTCTAAGCAAACTTGTCACAACTGAAGTTTCCTTCTTTCCGTCCCCCTATTGACAACAATTGCTACAACAGGTAGACTCTGACAACAACAATGGTAAGAGCCCTGCCAACAGGTGGCCTCGAGCAAAGGCCTTGGCGACAGGTGGAAACAACAGGTGGTTTCCTAACAACAACAGCGAATTAAAAAAAGAAAAGAAAGAAAAAAAATATACAAAGAGAAGTGGGGTTATACGAGCAAATAGGGGGGGGGGGAGGGAGGGCAGAGTAAAGGGGAGCAAGTATATCAACACCTTGTTTGGGATGAAGATTAATTAAGAATTACGAAACGAGACGAAGCAAAAAAAGAAAGAAAGAAAGATAAAAAAGGAGGTGGCTTTAACACCGCTTAAGTCGAGGACTTTCCTGGCCCGAGGTGAGTCGCCTTCAAAACCGTGCAATAGGCTTCTCTGTTTGCAAGGGATTCTGCCGTGCAATCTATAGGATGAATACAAAGAGAGGATATGTGTGTGTGTGCGCGCGCGTGTATGTGTGTGTGACCTTACATGCACAATCACACACACACACAAACACAAACACACACCCTCACACACACACATCCCCCACACCCTCACACAGCCTTCCCCTCCCCCCTACCCCCACCCCCACCCCCCACATACAGAACCCCGGCAACACAACACACGCGAGTGAGAACAAAGGATCAAGCGCAGAGTTCCATATTCAGGGGATCAACGCACGCAAACTAACCGCCGTGCCTTGCGAACACAAACAACGCGGGGAAACACTGTATTTCTTTATATGGTAATAGTGATGGTGATGATGATGGTGATGGTGGTGGTGATGATGATGCTGGTGATGGTGGTGGTAATAGTGATGGTGATGATGATGGTGATGGTGGTGGTGATGGTGATGATGGTGGTGGGGATAATGATAGTGATGGTGGCGGTGATGGTGATGATGGTGGTGGTGGTGGTAGTGACGGTGGTAACGGTGGTAGTGATGATGATGATGATGATGATGATGATGAGGAGGAGGAGGAGGAAAAGGAGGAGGAGGAGGAGGAGGAAAAGGAGGAGGAGGAGGAGGAGTAAGGTAAGGATAATGATGATAAGAGAAAACGACATACGAAAACCAGAGAAAGAAAAAAAAAGAATGAAGAACGAAGAAAGAAGAAGAAAGAAAGAAGAAAGAAGAAAAAGGAAATGATAAGACATAACCTTGAACTGATAACAATGAAGCCCAAATAGGAAAGGGGAATAATTACCTTCCCGAAATCTTAACGGCTCGAAGGGTTAAGGAAGGGGCTGGAAGATTTGTGAATGAGGGGAGAGAGTGAGGGAAGGGAAGGAGAGAGAGAGAGAGAGGGAAGGGAAGGAGAGAGAGAGAGAGGGAAGGGGAGGAGAGAGAGAGAGGGAAGGGAGAAAGAGAGAGAGAGAGAGAGAGAGAGAGAGAGAGAGAGAAATAGAGAGAAACCAGGGGGACGAAGAGAGAGGGGAAAATATATATGAGAGGAATGAGGGACCATGAGAGGAGAAAGAGGGAAATGAAGAAAATGAGAGGAGGGTGAGGGGAATGAAGGAACTAAGAGGAGGGAGTGGGAAATAAGAGAACATAAGAAGAGGAGATGGAAACAGAAATGAGAAGTAGGAGAAGGGAATGGCAGAAAATGCGAAGAAGGAGAAGGGAATGAGAGAAAGTGAGAAGGGGAGGAGAATGAGGAAAAACGAGAGGAAAGAGAGAGCAAAGGGAATGAAAGATAATGAGAGAGGGGTAAGGGGAAAAAGGGAAATGAGAGAAAAATTGAGAGGAGTGAGAGTGTAATGAGGGGATAAGAGAGGAAGGAGAGAGAAGGGGAAAGGGGAAAATAAAGGGATCGACAAAGGAATAAAAAAGAAAAATGAGAGAGAAGGGAGAGAATATGAGAGGAGAGAGAGGGGAGTGGGGGCGAAAATGAGTGCGAAGGAGAGGAAAATGAGGGAAAAGGGGAAAGGAAATAGCAGCATTTCCAAGCTCTTTACCGCCATCAAGTTTTTTTTCCTCCTTCAAGAAAAATAGGACAGTCCTTCCGCTCTTTTCCCCTCGTCTCTTTCACGAAGGACTCCCCCCCTTCACCCCCCCCCCCTTCCTTGCTCTTCACACCTCTCCTTCATTCTACTCCATCTTTCCTTTTCCTCTTTCTCCTATATTTCTGTACCCCCTTTTCTCTTTTTCTTTATTTTCTTCTTCTTCTTCTTCTTCTTCTTCGTTTTCTTCTTCTTTTCTTCTCTGTCTCTTTCTCTTTTCTTTCTCCTCCCTCCCTTTTCTTTCTCTTCCTCTTTCCCTTCTTATTCCTCCTTTTCCTCCTCTTCTTCCTTTTTTATTTCTTCTGCTTCTTCTTCTTCTTCTTCTTCTTCTTCTTCTTCTTCTTCTTCTCCTCCTCCTCTTTCTTCTTCTTCTTCTTCTTCTTCTTCTTCTTCTTCTTCTTCTTCTTCTTCTTCTTCTTCTTCTTCTTCTTCTTCTTCTTTTTCTTGTGGTGCCTTTGGTTGCAAATTGTTTTGATTTTTATATTTAATCTCATTTTACTTACGTATAGTACATTCGTTTTCTCTTTAATGAAAACGTGACGACTTGGTTAAATGTCTGAGATGAACATGATTAACATTTGAAAAAAACTACTTATTCTGAATAATACGGCTTCCATTTTCGCCTTAATCCCTCCTCCTCCTCCTCCCTCCCTCCTCCTCCCTCCCTCCTCCTCCTCCCTCCTCCTCCTTCTCCTCCTTCTCTCCTCCTCCTCCTCCTCCTCCTCCTCCCCCTCCTCCCCCTCCCCCCCCCCCCCCCCCCCCCCCCCCCCCCCCCCCCCCCCCCCCCTCCCTCCCTCTCCCTCCTTCTCCTCCTCCTCCTCCTTCTCCTCCCTCCTTCCTCTTCTCTCCTCCTCCTCCCTCCCTCCTCACTCGCTCCTCACTCCCTCCCCACTCCCTCCCCCTCCCTCCCCCTCCCCTCTTCACTCCCTTCCCACTCCCTCCTCACTCCCTCCCCACTCCCTCCTCACTCCTTCACTCCCTCCTCACTCCCTCCTCCTTCGGGGCTGAACTGAGATAATCGTGAGCTTATTGTAACACTTACCTACATACATGGACGTGCATTTCGTGAGGAGAGTAAGACAAAGTGGAAAAGAGGAGAGGGAGGAAGGGAGGGAGGGAGGGAGGGAGGGAGGGAGGGAGGGAGGGAGAGGGAGAGAGAAAGAAAGGAGGTGAAGGGAAAGGGAATTGAAAAGAAGAAGAAGAAGGAAAAGGAAAGGAAAAAGGAGGAAAGGGAAACTAAATACAAAAAGGAAAAGGAAAAGGAAGAAGAGAAAGAAGGAGGAGAAAGAGGAATACGTGAAGCCAAAGTCAGATCCCGACGCAGATACAGACAGACAGACAGACAGACAGACAGACAGACAGACAGACAGACAGATAAGCAGACAGACAGACAGACAGACAGAGAGACAACCCAAATGAAACCCAAACAACCAAACCCACTTAGCGTCGCCCACAAAAGAAAGCCCTCCAACCTAACATCTGTCAACCTCAATTCCAAAGGCGGAATAAAACAGGATCGAAGCCTTTTTCAGAAGACCTCGAGTCCTCCTGAAGAAGGCGTTCCAGATGGATGCCTTAGAGGAGGAGGAGGAGCACGAGGGGAGAGAGATGGCTGAGGGTAGGGTGACAAGTGGGGGAGGAGGGGAGGGGAAGGGGTGGAAGGAGGGAGGAGAGGAGGTGGTATGGTGGTGTGTGGGGGAAGAGGGGAGGAGTGGGGCATGATGGGAGAGGGTAAGGGGAGGGATGGAGGGTATAGAATTAGGGAGAGGGGGAAGGGAAGAGGATAGTGATAAGGCGAGGTAAGGGAAGAGATAGTGAGTGAAGGCGTGGGGGGGGGGGGGGTTAACCGGAAGGATGGGGGGGGGGGATCATTACCGTTGCGACACGGGGATTGAAACACAGACGCACACAGACTTGTAAGAGCACACACGCACACATACATACATATGCAAATACATTGAATACACACACATACATATTCACAACCAAACTAACACACATAACACACATACACACACAAACAGACACACATACACACATACACACACACATAAATATACACACAGACTCATACGCACCTGTCTTTTACCTGTCCAGAAAGACGTCACTAAATTAGTCTTTCATTATTACAGGTCACTAATTATACGTTCAACTTATCTTCACATCAGGAACTTCATACGTCCCCTTCTCTTGACATACCTGGAAAGAAAACAAAAAACACATAATTAATTTATAGGACAAAAAAAGGGAAAGAATTATCATATAGCCCGCTCCCCCTAAAAAAAAAAAAAAAAAAAAAAAAAAAAAAAAGAAAAAGAAAAAAAATAATTATAAACCAAAGAAAAAAAAATAATAATTACAATACCTGACCCCCCCCTAAAAAAAGAGAGAAAGAGAGCAAGAGAAAATTCACATGAATATGCAACCATTTCACGCTAGTTCCAGGTAAACAATGCTCGCCGAGGTCTAATGAAGACTGACAGGTTGCGTGAGCGCGCGCGCGCCGCGGACAAAGGATCTCCCATGCAACAAAACACGAACATGACAAAACAGCGAAGGCAATTAATCTAAAATACATCGCATGGAACTGAAAACAGAATTATAGGTTCGAAAACAGCGATCAGCTGTTCACAGAGGATAAAGCAAGTAGCGAGGGGTTTTATGTTCAATATATTGGTACTTTATTTTACCTCGGATGGCGGGGGGAGGGTAATTAAAAAAGATAAAGGAAATGGATAAATGGATGTAAAAGGAGATAGAAATAGACAATGATAGGTGAATAAATGTAAGTTTGAAATAAAATAGCGATAAAATAGGTCATGATCTTTTCAATGGTAATTCTCAAACCCATGAAGCGACGTGGAAAAACAACAGTTAAAAAGTGAATAAATAATAAAAGTGAATGAATCAAACAAACAAAAAACAGAAAAACAAACTAAAACTAAATGGCAGATAAAAAAAACAAGAGATAAATAAAGAACACAATAATAAAAGCATAAATTCGTAAATAGTAACAGAAAAAAAACTAACGAGGACAAACTAAAGAATGATTTATGGATATTTTTGAGTCCTTAAGATCTTAGTGCAGACAGAAAGGAAGAAAATGTGGGAGAGAGACTTTAAAAGGGGGATGGGGGGGGGGGGGAGGACATGGAAGTAGGGGAGGGAATGGGAGGAGGATGGGGGAGATAATGGTGAGGGAGGAAGGGGGTGGAGGAGATGGTAGTGGAGGAGGGAAAGGGAGGAAGGAAGAGGGGGTGAGATGGAGGGACGGGAGGGAACGGGAGGGAGAAGGGAGGAGGGGAGGAGATGGTAGTGGAGGAGGGAAAGGGATGGGGGGGAAGGGGGGGAAATGGAAAGAAGGGAGGGAACGGGAGGGAGAGGAGAGAATAGTATTGAGGGTGGGAGAGGGGAAGGGGGAGGAGGAGGAGGGGAGAAGATGGAGGTAGGGGAGGGGACGGGAGGGGGAGAAGGATATAGTGGTGAGGGAGGGAAAGGAGGGGGGGGGGGACGGGGGGACGTTGAAACGGAGACAAATGGGGACATAAAAAGATATATTGAGAAGGGGTAGTGGGCATCCTGGGGGTGATAAAAATCCATCTTCTATATCCTGAATCCTTGGTATCAACACACGCACTCTGAGGCACCGGCGTACACACATGTACGTCTACACATGCCTATGCGCACATGTACCTTCAGTAGACACATATACACCTACGGCGTCACTCACATATCTATCCATACATAGACACACACAGACGAACTCATACATACAAGCAGACACATGTCTATACATAGATACATCCAAGCACACACAGACGCACACATACAAATATAAACACACAGAAACACACACACACACACACACACACACACACACACACACGCCCACACACACACACACACCACACACACAGACACAGACACACACACACACACACCCAAACACACACACATACACACACACACTCCAAAGATCTCGGGAAAAGCCGTCATCATTGAGGGTTTATATAGTTCATGCTCTCCACTATTCATCTCGTGGGAACCTCATTAGTCAGACAATACATTTAAGAGGTTAGAATAAAATGGATGCACTTCAGCGTGTATGTATGTATGAAGACGCACACACACACACAAACACACACATACACATACACACAAGTACACACACACACACACACACACACACACACAACACACACAGACACACACACATACACACACACGCACACACACACAAGTACACACACACACACACACACACAGCTCAATGTTCATTCTGGATTATTTATGAAGAGCGATAGACTCGTGTTTGCCATTAGAGAAACGGAGTTGAATGGAATGCTCTGTACAACTCTGTGCCAATCCTGTAATCAACACGATTCCCATGCAACCTAAAATCAACCTGAATTATTACGATATAACTTCAATTCACCATGAAATTTAGTTTTTTTTTCAAGAATGGATATGAGATAGACACGTTTCTTATAAAAATGAAAGAAAATCACCATTGACTAAATAGGCCTACATCGTCATAAATCGCCACGCTATGGGCAAAGCTTTATCAAACATAATAATTCACCAGAAAACACAATAGCCAAAACAACAATACAATACTGCAAATCGACCAACTCTAGTCAACCGAATATAAACACAAAAAGAGAAAGCCACTTCAACCAATAGGCTTTGTAACAAAATATCCCGAACGTCGATAATGCGACCCGAAAATAAAGGCAATTGAACCTTTCCAGTAAATAAGAAATTCTGTTGCTATTTCCAGGTCGCATTCCCGCGTTTCCTCACATCAAACACGCGCCAATGAATCGAGGTTGGCGGTTGATCAACGGGAAATATTTTGAAATGTTTTTCTCTTATAGATAACAACCACAAAAATGAAAAATAAGTGGAGGAACAAAATGAAA
>BOPN01000804.1:197153-204653 GCA_017312705.2 Penaeus japonicus
CATTACTATTTCTATTATGATAATGACTATTATCATTGATATTACCAATATTATTATTACTATTATCATTATCCCTTTTACTGTCATTATTATTATCATTATTATCATTATCATTTCGTCTGTACTGCATGTCTGATTTTGGTATGTGGATTTTGTAGGCAAGAGATAGTGAGAGAGACACAGGCGGATGCAGGAAGGAGGGCAAAACGAGGGAGATGAATGAGGGAAAGAAAATAAAGAGGGAAGGAGAGAAAAAAACGAAAAAAAAAAAGAGGAAACATAAAAGCGAAACAAACAAAAAATCATAAAAGCCAAGCAATCAATAAATCGAACTATCCCCCCCTCAAAAAAAAAAAAAAAAAAAAAAAAAAAGTACAATAATCATAAATCACACACGAAAAACATTAATATACTGCATGCGTCTGCAGTGACATGATGGCGGTGGTCATCCGGCTAATAAATTGCAAATAAATTTCCGTTTTCTATAAATATCTCGAAAGGGGGGTTGGGGAAGGGGATGGAGGGGGGGGGGATATGGGAGTAGGGTAGGGGGTATTAGATAGGGGGAGAGAGTAGGGGAAAGGGGGAGGTTGTGAGAGAGAGAGAGAGAGGGGGGGGGTAGGGGAGATGGGGAGGATGTTGTGGGGTAGGGGGGAGGATATGGGAGAGAGAGGGGGGGTGGAGGTGTGGGGGGGTAGGGGAGATATGGGATAGAGAGGGTGTAGGAGTTGTGGGGGCAGAGTACGTAGGGATGAAAAAGGGAAGAGAGGGAAAGGGTAAAAATAAGAAAGGGAATATGGAAAGAAAGATTAAGGGGGAACGGGAGAAGAGAAAAGAGAATTCTATCATTATTCCATTCCCTTCACAGCCAGTCACACAGATCGGACATGACATAAAGACGACGTGACAAGCGTCCTCATGTCAGATTCGCAGATCAGTGATAGTTGGACGGCCCTCGATCGAGGAAAAGAAATCCGTCGAAAGGGTAATAATAAAACAGATTCATCTGCTACGTGTCCCCTCGCCGTGTGTCTCCTTTGTCTCTAAATATTCTTCTGATTTTGAAGCCTTCCCCTCTCGCCTGTCCCCTTGCCTGGTCGAAAATCTATCTGTTCGGTTCAACTGTTCACTTTTCAGTCTCCTTTAATTGCCTGGTTTGTTGTTGTTGTCGTTGTTGTTGTTTCTGACTCGTTGTCTTGTCGTTGTCATTCTCTCTGTTGATGTTTCGCTCCTTCTCTTTGGTTAATATTTCGGTCTCGTGTTTTCATTGCGTTTCCTTCTTTCTCTTTCTCTCTCTCTCTCTCTCTCTCTCTCTCTCTCTCTCTCTCTCTCTCTCTCTATCTATCTATCTATCTCTCTCTCTCTCTTTATCTCTCCCACCCTCTCTCTCTCTCTCTACAATATAAATTTCCTTTATTCTCTCTCCATATCCCTCTTCTTCTCCCCTCTCCTCCCTTCATCTCCCTCTCTCTTTCTCATCTCCTCCAACCCCTCTCCTTCTTCGATCTCACTCTCCATTCTCCTTTCTCCCTCACTCCATCCCTTCTCTCTCCCATTTCCCTCTTTCCCTCCCATCTCCTCTCTCTTCCTCCATATCTTTTCGCCATCTTCCTATTTCTCTTTCTATCCTCTCCTTCCTTTATCTTACTCTCTCTTTCTATCCCTCCCCTCTCCCTCTCCCATTCTCTTTTTTTCTCTCGCTCGTTCTCTTCCACTTTCTCTCTCCCGCTTTCTCTCCCACTCTCTCCTTCTCTTCCTCCCTCTCCCTCTCCCTCTCCCTCCCTCCACATTTCCCGCAGCATCACAAACGTTCTGGTCAATACGTCAGCAGAGCTTACCCTCCAGTGTTGACTTCACATCTTGTTTGTATTCAATCTTCACTAATGTATCGACCCTTAAGCGACCTCCCGAGTGCCTGTTCCGCGGACGCTGTTATAGTGTGCGTGGTTTGCGATGTACGTATACTTATACAGACATAAATGTAAGGGGGTCTATGTACACTCATTCAGACATGTACGTACGCAGGTTTACATACTCACATGCAGACGCATTTTATATGCAGACATACGTGCAGACATGTAGGTACGGAGATCCATAGTGTTATATATAAATAATGTGAAATGCAAAACCAAAAAGAAAAACCCGAAGGACAAAGAAAGAGAGAAAGAAAGTGAGAGAGAAAGAAAGAAAGAGACAAAAGAATAAATATAAAGAAAAAGTAAAAACAAAAGACAAAACACAACAGCAACAACAAAACTGAAAGAATGGACTAAAATATAAATAAAGACGCAATAAAAAGAAATAACCCTTCGAACAGAAAAACAAACAAACAAAAAATGGTAAGGAAAACAGAGAGACAGAAAGAAATGAAGATAGATAGAAAGAGATAAAGCGAAAGAGAAAGGAAAAAAAAGAGAGAGAAAGGAAGGGAAATAGCACAAGAACAGCAAAACAGGATACCTACTCAAGCATGTCCCTTTTTTCAAGATGGCCCTACGCCACGCTGAGGCCATAGGCCTTGACCTCTGGCTGGCAGAGGTCAAGACAGACTGACCTCATGCCAATCCGTCCATCAAGACACGAGTTCCCTCCGTGGCAGCCAGACAAGACAAGACAAGACAAGACAAGACACGCTTCCCTCTCCAGTCTGTCAGTGCGAGGTAGACCCCATGACCTCCACGAGATGCGAGATTATCGGCTTTGCTCCTCTATCGGCTACGGAAGGTCCAAATCCGAAGGAGGGTCCTTAGCCAGTGGAAGGTCAAAGCCAAAGGAAGGTCCAAATCCGAAGGAAGGTCCTTAGCCAAAGGAAGGTCCAAAGCCAAAGGAAGGTCCAAAGCCAAAGGAAGGTCCAAAGCCAAAGGAAGGTCCAAAGCCAAAGGAAGGTCCAAAGCCAAAGGAAGGTTCAAAGCCAAAGGAAGGTCCAAAGCCAAAGGAAGGTCCAAAGCCAAAGGAAGGTCCAAAGCCAAAGGAAGGTCCTTAGCCAGTGGAAGGTCAAAGCCAAAGGAAGGTCCAAATCCGAAGGAAGGTCCTTAGCCAGTGGAAGGTCAAAGCCAAAGGAAGGTTCAAAGCCAAAGGAAGGTCCAAAGCCAAAGGAAGGTCCAAAGCCAAAGGAAGGTCCAAAGCCAAAGGAAAGTTCAAAGCCAAATCCCACCATCCGTCATCATTCCGTGTCCATAAAGACATCCGATGGAATCATTACTTGGCCGCAATGCATCGTGTTTTCACCAAGTAAAAAAAAAAAAAAAAAAAAAAAAAAAAAAAACAGCTGATCCCTATCTTCCCTGCTTGATCTAGTTATTTGAAAGTTGCTCTGAACAAACCAAGCAGAATAACCAATTACAGATAGATAGGATGCGAGAAGGAGTTGCAAGGAGGGAGAGATAGATTAGAGAGAGAGAGAGAGAGAGAGAGAGAGAGAGAGAGAGAGAGAGAGAGAGAGAGAGAGAGAGAGAGAGAGAGAGAGAGAGAGAGAGAGAGAGAGAGAGAGAGAGAGAGAGAGAGAGAGAGAGAGAGAGAGAGAGAGAGAGAGAGAGAGAGAGAGAGAGAGAGAGAGAGAGAGAGAGAGAGAGAGAGAGAGAGAGAGAGAGAGAGAGAGAGAGAGAGAGATAAAGAGAGAGAGAGAGAGAGAGAGAGAGAGAGAGAGAGAGAGAGAGAGAGAGAGAGAGAGAGAGAGAGAGAGAGAGAGAGAGAGAGAGAGAGAGAGAGAGAGAGAGAGAGAGAGAGAGAGAGAGAGAGAGAGAGATAAAGAGAGAGAGATAAAGAAAGAGAGAGAGAGAGAGAGAGAGAGAGAGAGAGAGAGAGAGAGAGAGAGAGAGAGAGAGAGAGAGAGAGAGAGAGAGAGAGAGAGAGAGAGAGAGAGAGAGAGAGAGAGAGAGAGAGAGAGAGAGAGAGAGAGAGAGAGAGAGAGAGAGAGAGAGAGAGAGAGAGAGAGAGAGAGAGAGAGAGAGAGAGAGAGAGAGAGAGAGAGAGAGAGAGAGAGAGAGAGAGAGAGAGAGAGAGAGAGAGAGAGAGATTGAACCGGAAGTGCAGACCAAGGAATGATCAACAGGACGCAATACCTTCTTCAGACATCTTCAAGTGACAACAGGAGACGCTCGGATCTCAAACATAGATAACAAGTTCTTTCCTTTTCCTTTTATTCTTCTCTTTGTCTTTTTCTTCTTCTAAGTTTCCCCCATTTTCATCATCTTCTTCTGAATTTTGCTTTTCTTTTTTCTTTTCGATCTTTTCTTTCGTCTTCTTCTTCATCTTATTTTTTTTCTTATTTTTCTTGCTTTCCTTCTTCATCTCTCATTTCTTTCTTTTCCTTTTCATTTAACAATCATCTGTTGTTCTTTCTTTGATCTGAATTAACTTTCGTGTTTTTGATTGTTATTCTTATTCTGTTGTTTGCTCTTTTTCATATTTTCTCTTTTTGTTTCATCTTTTTTCTTCGTTTTCCGTCCTTTGCCGTTGCTTTTATGCTTTAATTAGGATTTGGATTTGCTCTTCCTTTCATTTTTTTTATAATTTTTTGATTTGCATTTTTCCTTCCTTTTATAACATTTCATCCTTCTCGTTTCTTCCACTTCTTATTTTTTATTTTCTATTAAGCTTCTTCTCTTATATTCTCTCTTGCTTCTACTCTTTATCCTACTTCTTTCTCTTTTCTTCTTTTTTCCTCCCTTCCCTCCCTCCTTTTCCTTCTTTTACTCCTTCATCTTATTCTTCTTCGTTCCCTCCTCCTCCCCTCCCTGTCTCTTCATATTCCTATTCTCCTCCTCCTCCTCCTCCTCTTTCTTCGTATTCTCCTCCTCCCCCTCCCCCATCTCTCTCTTCCCTTCACCTCTCCCTCTTCACCCTCTACCCTCCTTCCTCACCCCTACCCTCCCTCCTCACCCCTACCCTCCCTCCCCCCTCTTACCCTCCCTCCCCCCTCCTTCTCTAATGATTCCAATCCAACTATGCAAACAGACAGACAGACCGACATCAACGTCCACTCAACGATATACCCCCCCCCCTTACCCTCTTCCCCATAGCCCCCTCTCCTCCCTCCCTCCTTCCCCCTGTCACTAGTGTGGTCGACCGGTTGACAGGGTATCTCAATTAGGAAGGGAAGTGGAAGGGTGTGAGTGGGGAGGGGGAGAGGGGAGGGGAGGAGGGGGAGAGGGGAGGGGAGTGTGGGCTGGCTGGCTTGTAGGGGGGAAGGAGGAGGTTGTGTACGTGTGGGAGGCTAGTTCTATGTACATGTGTGTGTGTTTATGTGTGTGTGTTTGTGTGTGTGTTTGTTTGTGTGTGTGTGTGTGTGTGTGTGTGTGTGTGTGTGTGTGTGTGTGTGTGTGTGTGTGTGTGTGTGTGTGTGTGTGTGTGTGTGTGTGTGTGCATTGATATTCTCCCTCCCCTTCCCTCTCCCATTCCCCCTCTCCTCTCTCCCTCCTTCCCACCTCCCACAAGCGTTTATTGCTTTACAAGTGACATTTACAATACCATTTTTCCTCTTTTTTCCCCCATCTATTTCGTATTTTTTCTTTTATTATTGGTAAACCACATCCGAAAGAAGCAGGTGGATTCACTCAGGTAATCAAGTTAAAGAATTTATTGGCGAACGAAACAGGTGGTTTGGAAGAAGGGGGAGGGGGGACGGAGGGGGGGAGGGGGACGCAGGTAAGAAAAGGGCGGGGATGAGGGGGGTGAGGGGGGATAGAGAGAGGGTAACGGGGGTGGGTTGGGGGAGGGTGGAAAGGAGAAGAGAGGTAGGGGGGAGGGGGTGATGGAGGAGGGGGTTGGAAAGGGGAAGAGAGAGAGAGAGAGAGAGCAGTGTTACGGTGAAAGTGGAAGACTAAAACAAGATGGCAGAGATTCGTGAGGGGGGGGGGGGGTATAAGTGGAGGACGGGTAGTTGGGGGAAGGGCCGGATAGGGGGGAAGGGCGGAAACGTGAAGGACGGAGGATGGGGATGGGGGTGGGGGGAGATGGAAGGGGAAGGTCTTTGTCTTAGTCATGCACTATATTTTTTTATGGCTCCCTTGCTGGTTAGGAGGCAATCGAGTGTATTAAGTGCCGTTGGCAGGTGTGAGTGTAACAATGCGAGCACATACATACAGTACACACACACAAACCTACATATATACATAGACACATACAATCTCTCTCTCTCTCTCTCTATCTATCTATCTATCTATCTATCTATCTTGCTTTCTCTCTCTCTCTCTCTCTCTCTCTATCTATCTATCTATCTATCTATCTATCTATCTTGCTTTCTCTCTCTCTCTCTCTCTCTCTCTCTCTCTCTCTCTCTCTCTCTCTCTCTCTCTCTCTCATTTTCTTTCTCTCTCTCTCTCTCTCACTCACCCTCTCTCCCCCCCTCCTCCTCCTCCTCCTCCTCCTCCTCCTCCTCTTCCTCCTCCTCGTTCTTCTATTTCTTCTTCTTCTTCTTTTTCTCGCTCTCCTCCTCCTCCTCCTTGTTCCTCTTCTTCTTATCTCTCTTTTAAGTCCTCGCTTTAGCCCTCTCATACTCTGTTTCCTCTCCTGTTCTCCCATTTACTCCCCATCCCCCATGCTCCTCTCCCCTCCTCTCCCCTCTACTCCCCATCCCCTGAGCTCCTCTCCCCTCTACTCCCCATCCCTTGTACTCCTTTCCCCTGTACTCCCCATCCCTTTGCTCCTCTCCCCTCTACTCCCCATCCCTTGTACTCCCCTTCCCTTGTACTCCACTCCCCTCTACTCCCCATCCCCTGAGCTCCCCATCCCCTGAGTTCCTCTCCCCTCTACTCCCCATCCCTTGTACTCCACTCCCCTCTACTCCCCATCCCCTGAGCTCTCCATCCCCTGAGTTCCTCTCCCCTCTACTCCCCATCCCTTGTACTCCACTACTCCCTTCTTCTCCCCATGCCCTGTGCTGTCAAAGAGCTTAGATTATGGCGTTTGGCGGTGACATGGAGTGGGATATTGGTTGCGGAATAATAGAGTCTCCCCTTGCGGATTGGCGAGGAAGAGGGGGGAAAAAACAACAAAAAAACTGGGATTAAACTGAACCTTATTATATGTTTCAGATGATAAGATTATTTCTTCTATTGGGTGTTATGGATGTGCATTAATATCAGAGGAAAAGTTCTTGTGTATATTATCTCTTTCGTTTTTATATTTTCTGTTATTTTTATATATGTGGGATTTAGTTAATGTGAATTTAAAGTGTAGAGTAATCGTTATTTTGATTACTCTGTTGTTTATCATTATAAATAATCATTAAAAATGTAATTTTACATATTATTATTTGATATTCTCATTACTATAATTACCCTTACCATTATGATGAGCAATTATTATCACAAATATTTATCAGAGTAGCATCATTATTAAAATTAATTTTTTCAAGATTAACATAGTTATTGTGATTAATGAAGTCACTCAAGTTATTACAGTCAACATTACACATCAATATCTATATCTATGTGCCTATTTATCTATCTGTCTCTTTATCTATCTACGTACGTACCTATCTACCTACTTATCTATTAA
>BOPN01000804.1:222153-227153 GCA_017312705.2 Penaeus japonicus
CTCTCTCTCTCTCTCTCTCTCTCTCTCTCTCTCTCTCTCTCTCTCTCTCTCTCTCTCTCTCTCTCCCTCCCCCCCCCTCTCTCTCTCTCTCTCTCTCTCTCTCTCTCTCTCTCTCTCTCTCTCTCTCTCTCTCTCTCTCTCTCTCTCTCTCTCTCTCTCTCTCTCTCTCTCTCTCTCTCTCTCTCTCTCTCTCTCTCTCTCTCTCTCCCCTGTTTTATTCACGCTTTCCCCATTCCCCCTTCGTATTCTCGCTGAAAGTCTCTCCCTCTTCCTTCCTTTATTCTCCTCTGTACATTTCCTTGATTTATTAATTTGAGGAGAGTGAACGAGGGTGAACTTTCGAGGGGGCGGGGGGGGGGGGATGGAAAGGCCGCTCAGGTCCTTGACGTGGAAGAGTGATGGATAGGTCTGGTTTTACGGGGTTTGGGGTTGGGGGTTGGGGGGGTTAGTGTGGGGGTGTAGGGGTAGGGTAGGATTTGATTTCGATATGTGACCCTTTCGGTGAACTTGGGTGGGGGAGTGGGGGGGGGAGGGGATGATTGAGGTAGGAGGGAGGGAGTTGAGGTGGTAGGTTGGGGGTTGGGGTGCGTGGGGTGGGGTAAAAGTTCTCAATTGACCTATGATCTTCAGGTCACTGGCACTTCTTGGCACCCTAGGGGGTAGGGTCAGCTAGGTCAGATGACCCCTTGACCTGGGTTGAAGGGTCGAGATGGAGTGTAATGAAGTAGTCATTCTCGGCTGGACCTTGTCACTCTAACCTTGTATTATTTCTGCGTGTTGAGAAATAGTGCTCCTATTTTTGTTTCATTCGCTTCCCTTCTCCCTTCCTTCCTCACTCTTTCCCTCTATCTCTGTCTGCCGTTCTCCCTCTCTCTTTCTCTGTCTCTCACTCACTCACTCACTCTCTCTCTCTCTTTCACTCACTCACTCACTCTCTCTCTCTCTTTCACTCACTCTCTCTCTTTCACTCGCTCACTCTCTCTCTCTCTTTCACTCACTCTCTCTCGGCGCCCCGCCGCGGGCCGGGCGCCCTTCCCCGCCGGCCCGGCCCGGCGCGCGCGCCCGCCGCCCGCGCCGCCCGCCCGCCACCCCGCCCCCCGCCGCCGCCCCCGCCCCCCCCCCCCTAAACAATTCATTTTTTTTTAAAAACAAACACACAGATTTCTCCTGGTGAGATCTGAGCTCTTGCGCAACCATTAATTTCTCGCTCGATTCCACTTATTCTTTTCCTTTTCGCCGCGCGTGAAAACAGATCTGCTGCACGTGCATGCAATATCCACGGGTGCAATCTCGGTACTCTGCAACCTAAGCAACGTCGCAACTTCCTACGCTCTGTCATCGCTGTTCTGCTCAGGATCGTAATACTTCTGTCTCTCTATTTAATTTTCTCTCTCTTTCTTCTTATTTCTCTCTCTGTCTCCCCCTCGCTCTCTCTCTTTCTCCATATTTCTCTCTCTGTCTCCCCCTCGCTCTCTCTCTTTCTCCTTATTTCTCTCTCTTTCTCCTTATTTCTCTCTCTGTCTCCCCCTCGCTCTCTCTCTTTCTCCTTATTTCTCTCTCTTTCTCCCCCTATTTCTCTCTCTGTCTCCCCCTCGCTCTCTCTTTCTCTTTCCCCACCATTTCCCTCTCTGTCTCCCCCTCTTTCTCTCTCTCTCTCTCTCTCTTTCTCCTTCTTTCTTTCTCTCTCTTTCTCCTTATTTCTCTCTCTCTCTCCCCCTCTCTCTCTCTCTTTCTCCTATTTCTCTCTCTGTCTCCCCCTCGCTCTCTCTCTTTCTCCTTATTTCTCTCTCTTTCTCCTTATTTCTCTCTCTGTCTCCCCCTCGCTCTCTCTCTTTCTCCTTATTTCTCTCTCTGTCTCCCCCTCGCTCGCTCTTTTTCTCTTTATTCATCTCTCTGTCTCCCCCTCGCTCTCTCTCTTTCTCCTTATTCCTCTCTCTTTCTCCTTATTTCTCTCTCTGTCTCCCCCTCGCTCTCTCTCTTTCTCCTTATTCTCTCTCTTTCTCCTTATTTCTCTCTCTGTCTCCCCCTCGCTCTCTCTCTTTCTCTTTATTTCTCTCTCTGTCTCCCCCTCGCTTGCTCTCTTTTACCTCCCTTTTTCCCCTTCGCTCCCCCTTATCTCCCCTTTTATCTCCGCATTTCTACTTCCTTTCCTCTCATCCTTTATCCTATCTATCCTCCCCCCCCCCTCCCACCACATCTCATTCTCCCACTTGCTCCAAATATACTCGATCTTATACATGAATCCATAGAGGCGAAAATCCTATACATCTTTTTTTTTTTTTTTTTTTTTTTTTTTGCCACGCCGCTACGACTCGACATTATTTTGATAATTTCAACATTCGTAAAAAAAATAAAAAAATAAATAAGTATAAAAAAAAAAATAACATAAAAAAATATATAAATAAAAGAAGCACATTTGTTTCTCCTTCCTTTTTAGTTTTACAGTCATTAACGATATTAGTTACAAGTAAAAAAATAAATAAATAAACAAATAAATAAAAATAAAAATAAAAATAAAAGGAAATAAAAAATAATAAGTCAGTCCGTTGCAACTGTTAGTAAAATTAAAATACTCAAAATAACCATTACAGTCAACGGTTCCCGCCGCACACGTTGCCTAATTCACCGTGAGTAGAATCTAAAATAATGAATTAAAAAATACCTTCATTCAAGTACACATTTTTGACTGCGTTGCTTGCCTTAATTGCTCACTCCATCACCCGATGCTTTTGCCTGCTATAGTATAATTTCGAGAAGAAAAAAGAAATCATGACAGAAAAGAAATAAATGAAAAATAAAAATAGAATAATCACAAATGTTTTCCAACTGTTCAGGCCACTACCGCTTCCAGAGAAGGATTTTTTGGTGCGCGGTCATGGCTCCTTCACAGAGCGATATAGGTATAATAAAATAGAAACTTTTGTGTCGAGTCTTTATATTCGCTTAATTACATTAATATTCAAGGCTGTGGCTCGCACTGATTCGCCTGGTCGTGTTGTCTCTCTTATTCTGGTTTTCTTTTGTGGGGAAACTTTGTAACGTTGTTGTACACGCACATATACACACATTCACGTACGCACACACAGCACACACACACACACACACACACACACACACATACACATACACACACACACACACACACACACACACACACACACACACACACACACACACACACACACACACACACACACACACACACACACACACACACACACACACACACACACATACACACAACACACACACAAACACAGCCGCATATATACATAAAGAATAATAAAAATAAAGATATCTCCGTGACTGGATCTGCGTGGCACCGCGTGTTGGCACTCTGGACGTCACTCAGGATTCCGAGTGGCACCCCCCCCCCCCGTCCTTTTCATGGCACCCCCACCCCCTTCCCTCTATTGGCCCCCTTCCCTTCCCATCCCCCTCCACCTTTCCCTTCTGTGGCATCCCCTTTCCCCCTTCCTCTTCTTTGGAACCCCCTCCCTTTCCCCTTCTGTGGAACCCCCCTCCCCCTTTCCCTTCTGTGGAACCCCCCTCCCCCTTTCCCTTCTGTGAAACTCCCCTCTCCCTTCCCCTTCTGTGAAACCCCCCTCCCCCTTCCTCTTCTGTGGAACCCCCCTCCCTTTCCCCTTCTGTGGAACCCCCCTCCCTTTCCCCTTCTGTGAAACTCCCCTCTCCCTTTCCCCTTCTGTGGGACCCCCCTCCCTTTCCCCTTCTGTGGAACCCCCCTTCCCCCTTCCCCTTCTGTGAAACCCCCCTCCCCCCTTCCCCTTCTGTGAAACCCTCTTTCCTCAAACTTCTATCGGAATGAATATTCTTTTTCCTCGTTTTTTATATATATATATATATTTTTTTTGTCTTCTTTTGTAATATCCTTTTTATGGTCGCGTCGTGTTGTCTTTGGAAAATGGTGCTTGGCGGGATAGGAACGAGAGAGAGAGAGAGAGAGACAGAGACAGAGAGAGAGAGAGAGAGAGAGAGAGAGAGAGAGAGAGAGAGAGAGAGAGAGAGAGAGAGAGGGAGAAGGAGAGAGAGAGAGAGAGAGAGAGAGAGAGAGAGAGAGAGAGAGAGAGAGAGAGAGAGAGAGAGAGAGAGAGAGAGAGAGAGAGAGATACAGAGAGAAAGAGAGAGAGAGAGAGAGAGAGAGAGAGAGAGAGAGAGAGAGAGAGAGAGAGAGAGAGAGAGAGAGAGAGAGAGAGAGAGAGAGAGAGAGAG
The DNA here is from genome assembly GCA_017312705.2 of Penaeus japonicus. NCBI lineage: Eukaryota > Metazoa > Arthropoda > Malacostraca > Decapoda > Penaeidae > Penaeus > Penaeus japonicus. The sequence continues at coordinate 226,384 of BOPN01000804.1, forward strand.
AGAGAGAGAGAGAGAGAGAGAGAAAGAGAGAGAGCGAAAGAGAGAGAGTGAGAGAGAGAGAGAGAGAGAGAGAGAGAGAGAGAGAGAGAGAGAGAGAGAGAGAGAGAGAGAGAGAGAGAGAGAGAGAGAGAGAGAGAGAGAGAAAGAGAGAGAGAGGCACAGAGAGAAAAAAAATGAGGAAGCGGGAGAATGAGGAAGGAGAATCAGAGCATGAGGACGAGGAAATAGAAGGAAAATATAAGGAAAATGGACTCAATGGAAGAACACATTGATGAGGGGAAAAGAGGGTGAAGGAGAAGAGGAAAACGGAGCGAGAAATTTTATGAGGGGAATGAGATTGAGATGAATGAGGGGAAGGATGGAAAAAATGAGAAGGAATAAGAGAAAAAAAAGTTGGTAAATGCACAGAAAAATATCAATAACGAAAAAAGGGAATCAGATATTATAAAAAAAAATAATTGGAGCCCAGAAATAAGAGAAAGAAAAAAGAAGAAGAAGGAGAAAAAAAGACAAGAATAAAAACATCAAACAGCAAAACACGGAATCAAATCACATCAATTATATAGTAATTCCGTAACAAAAAAAAAAAAAAAAAAAAAAAAAAAAAAAATCCTTTATTGCTCTCGAATCAATAAAAAAAAAACGATTTCGAATAGATGGAGAGAAAAAAACACAAAAAAACGGTAATAAAATTAAGCCTTCCAAGCGAGCGTCATAAACAAGAGAGCATCGGCTTGCGTGTCGGCCATGCATAAGGAGTGTGTCTGTGT
>BOPN01000804.1:239653-244653 GCA_017312705.2 Penaeus japonicus
CTTTAAATGTCTTCCTCGCAGGACCAAAATTGGTGCAGGTCTTCCCTCCGCCACAACAAACACCAACCGGGTGCTTTAAGCAAACGCAGGTTTTATAAACCTTAAGGAACTTATTCACGAATCAAAACAAAAGACGAACGTGTTACTCTTAGGATGTAAATGCAAGAGCGATATATAAAAGTGCCTTTATTTACGAATCAAAATAAGCACCTCCCTTTAGGTGATTCGTCTACGAGTGTAAATTGCCATCGTGATGTAACTGGACATCAAAGCTCCCCCCGGTCGATAGATGATAAATTCCCGGAGAAATCATAGCTAAATTGTTATAAACGACTTGAATTGGATTGACTCCCTCATAGCCCCCCACCCCCTCCTCCTCGCCACTCCCTCCCTTACTCTATCTCACCTATTCACTTGCCTCTACCCCCCCTCCTCCTCCTCTTCCCCTGCACATTCCTCAGTGACGAAGATTTGCAATGGCAATTAATGGTACTTTGCTTGCCGTGCTGTGTAGCGCCGCCTTCTTCCTCCTCTGCCATTGTTGATGTAGGTCTGCCTTTTGTCGCTTCTTATTCCTTATCCTCATCCAGAAACACTTACTCCTTCTCCACCTCCTCCGCCTCCACCTTCTCCTCCACCACCTTCTCTTCTTTTTCTTCTTTCTTCTTCTTTTTCTTCCTTTCCCTCATCCTCCCCCTCCTTCTTCTCCCCGCTACTCCCCCCCCTCATCCTCTCCCCCATTCCCCTTCACCCTTTTTACCCCCCCCCCCCCCTTTTTCCTCCTCCTATAGCATCAAATTATGCTTCGGTAATGCAATTGCGCTTGTTCTCATTGCAAATTGCAAAGGATGCCCCCCAAAGACCAGTTCTACGTGATCGCATTGGGTCGTGCAATGACAAAAAAAGAAGTAAATAGATAAAAACAAATAAAGAACACTTGAAGCTATTTAATAGTTTTTTTTCTTTATTTTTCTTTCTTTCTCTTTGAAATCAGCTGGCAAAAGGGATGAAAATGAATAGATAATATCACACAATTCATTTCATAAATAGATAAAAGCGACAACAAAAAAACACCCTTTAATAAAACCTGATAAATTGATAAATTAGAAATTAAATCAACTCGCCCTTTTAAACTATTAATAATCAAAATACATTTATGCATGTTCAAGTAATTGGCAATATAAAAATCCAAATATGCAATTAATTCACAGTTGATTAATAGAGACGGATAATCAACAATGTTTTATAATATTCTGATCACACGAGGCCAATTTTCCACACATTGATCATAAACGACACCCGGTTTGGTCTGAGTGAGTCGCGGTTGACTCGTGAGTGACTCGTGAGTGACTCATGAGTCTCTCTTGCCTACGCGTGACTCACCGCTTATGCGTTTGACTCGTGAGTGACTCATAGGTTTCTCTTGCCCACGCGTGACTCACCCCTTATGCGTTTGACTCGTGAGTGACTCATAGATCTCTCTTGCCCACGCGTGACTCACACCTTATGCGTGTGACTCGTGAGTGACTCATAGAGTCTCTCTTGCCCACGCGTGACTCACCCCTTATGCGTTTGACTCGTGAGTGACTCATGAGTCTCTCTTGCCCACGCGTGACTCACCCCTTATGCGTTTGACTCACGGGTGAAGGAATCTGACTCATTTGAGAGTCGCGTGGGTATATGAAGGACAGCCTGTAATACTGTATAAAAGCTCTTTAGTCGATGTAAGTCTCACGTAATACAACTTGGAATACGATTGTTTAAGAGCTTTTCAGTTGATATATTTGGCATTTAATATGGTCTGTACCGAAACTGTCTCTTCCTTCGATATAATCAACTCATTTGTAATACTTCTGTGTCATCTTGTGATATATTACAGTCATCTGTGATACATCGTATTCATGAGTATTACATCTAAATTATCTGTGATACATCTGCCTCATTTACAAATACAATCCATTGTAATACATCTGCGTCCCTTGTGACACGTGTGATTCATCATTTACGATGCACTTGACTCGTGATACATGATGACTCGAGTGTGATGAAAATGAAACATGTTTCTTTCGCAAGAATCTTCTATGAGTCATCGGACACACCTGTGAGTCACTGTGTCTTTTCATGAGTCATCGAATGTTGACAATGTTTTTTTTTATTTATTATTATAAATATATAAGTCTTTTTTTCTGACTCTTCTTATTTTCACTTTATTCTACTTTTAAGTCTTTCTCTTTCCTCCATTTTCTTTCTCTTTTCCGTATCTGCTTTTCGTTCTTTTCTTTCATATACATATGTTTTTTTCCTGTTCTTTCTTTCTTATTGTCTCTTTTTTTTCTCTCCTTTGCTATCTCTCCGCCTCCACTTTCTCTCCTGTCCTCTCTCTTCTCGCATCTTTTCTCTCCCCCTTCGTTTCTGCTCTTTCTTCTTTTCCTTTTCTTTGTAATTTTCCCTCCGAGCGCTTCTCTTCCCCTTCTTCTCTTCTTCCCTTTTCTATCGTGTCCTCTTCTCCTTCCTTTTCTTAGTCTGTGTTTCCTTCCTCTTTGCCTATTCTATTTCCTTTATCCTTTCCCCCCCCCTCCTTTTTCTCATTTTCTCCCCTTCTTTCTTTTCCTTCCCTCTCTCACTCTTCCCTCCCTTCTTTCATTCCTTCTTTCTTCCTTTCTTTCTCCCTCCCTTCCTTCCTTCCTTATTTCCTTCCTTTGCCTACTTCTTCTCCTCCCTCCTTCCTTCCGTCCTTCCTATGCCTATTTCCTCTCCTTCTTTCTTCCCCACTCCTTCGATTCCTTCCTTCCTTTCCTTTCCCTTTCTATCCGTCTCTCACCTTCTCCCCTTTTCTCTTCTTCCTCCTTCCCTCCTTTCCTGCTCCCTTTCCCTCCCTCTCTCCGTCTCTCTTTCGTCCCTTCTCATTCACCTCAGCAATTGTCAGAGATTTCCTTTTCCAAAAATACATTTCGGTTGAGTAGCCACCAAAATTACCCCTCTCCCCCTCCCCCCTCCCCCCCCCCCGTCCTTCGCAAGACTAGGCCTATTAGGAGCCTTGAAAGACCAATTATAAAAATCCAGTCCATCTTCGGTCTTGCTGTCCATTATTTCCATCTCAATCTTTTTCCCTTCCCTCTTTCCCCCCTCCCTCCCTCCCTCCCTCCCTCCTTCCCTCGCTCTTTCTCTCCCTCCCTCGCTCTTTCTCTCCCTTCTATTATCGTCATTCACCATCAGCCCCCCCCCCCCCCGGCTTCATTCTCTCTTTCCCTACCCTTATCCTTCTCCCTATGTCTATTCTCTCCTTGTTTTCCTCCCTTCCAACCCCTCGCCTCTAGTTCTCTCCCTTACTCACCTTATTCTTTCCTACAGCCCGCCCTTTCACCCTCCCTTCCTTCCGTCTCTTCCTCTTCCATTTCCTATTTTCCCCTCCCCCCCCTCCTTCTCTTCTTCCCTCTCTCCCTCCATTCCCTCCTCTCCTCCCCTCTCTCCCTCCATTCCCTCCTCCCTTCCTTACGTCTCTCCCTCCATTCCCTTCGTCTTTCCTTCCCTCCATTCCCTCCTCTCCTCCCCTCTCTCCCTCCATTCCCTTCGTCTTTCCTTCCCTCCATTCCCTCCTCTCCTCCCCTCTCTCCCTCCATTCCCTTCGTCTTTCCTTCCCTCCATTCCCTCCTCTCCTCCCCTCTCTCCCTCCATTCCCTTCTGCCCTTCCTTCCCTCCATTCCCTAATCTCCTCCCCCTCTCTCTCCCTCCATTCCCTTCGTCTTTCTTCCCTCCATTCCCTCCTCTCTCCTCCCCTCTCTCCCTCCATTCCCTTCTGTCTTTTCTCCTTCCCTCCATTCCCTCCTCTCCTCCCCTCTCTCCCTCCATTCCCTTCGTCTTTCCTTCCTCCATTCCCCTCTCCTCTCCTCCCCTCTCTCCCCCTCCATTCCCTTCTGCTCCTTCCTTCCCCTCCATTCCCTAATCTCCTCCCCTCTCTCCCTCCATTCCCTTCGTCTTTCCTTCCCTCCATTCCCTCCTCTCCTCCCCTCTCTCCCTCCATTCCCTTCGTCTTTCCTTCCCTCCATTCCCTCCTCTCCTCCCCTCTCGCCCTCCATTTCCTCTTTCCCTCCCTTCCTTCCCTCATCATTCACCCCCCCCCCACCCCCTCTCCCCCACCTCGTTTCTTCCAGGCCATTAAAGTAGGCTTCTCGTTACATGTCATTTTCTTCTGTTCGTCTAGATTCATTCCTTAGAATCTCTCTCTCTCTCTCTCTCTCTCTCTCTCTCTCTCTCTCTCTCTCTCTCTCTCTCTCTCTCTCTCTCTCTCTCTCGTTCTCTGTCTCTGTCTCTGTCTCTGTCTCTCTCTCTCTCTCTCTCTCTCTCTCCCCTCTCCCCCCCTCCCACACACATTCACTCTAGTTCTTTCAATCTTTATCTCTCCCTCCCCCCTCTCTATCCCTCCCCTTCCCCACCCCACCCCCTCTCTTTCGTGTACCTCATAAACGTTTCAAGAGCCGAGGAAACGTTTCAAAGTAAAGATGCAGAACTCTCAGGAATATCAAATCACAAAACACTACGAAAATGTTTATGCAGCGCGAAAACCTTCAACGATATGCCTTATTCTTACCTTTCCCCTTGCATTGAAATCGTTGCAGATGAATATAAACGTCTGCTAATATTAACATGTTGACTTGCTAATCCAGTTGCGAAACTCTTTTCTAAATCATCTGACTGCAACAGCTACGCACACACAGTAATACAAATGTACAAACAGAAAGAAGTAGCGTACATACATGTACACACACACACATATACACACACATACACACATGCACACACACACACACACACACACACACACACACACACACACATACACACACACACACACACACACACATACACACACACACACACACACAGATATACACATGATCAAATACACAGATAAACGAACACAGAATACTAAGCTAACGAACGCATTATCGATAACAGACAAACAAACACAAATACAAACAAATTTCCTAAACAAAAACACA
>BOPN01000804.1:249653-252153 GCA_017312705.2 Penaeus japonicus
TCCTCTTCCACCTCCCCTGCTCCCCCTCTAACAACCCTCCCCTTCCCCAAGCCTCAGTTACATGCCCCCCTTCCCCTTTCCCCCCTCTCCCTTCCTATTCCCTTCCACCCTTCTCTCTCACTTTCTCTTCTCCTCTTCCCTTTCCCCCTCCCCCTCCCTTTCTCCCCTCTCTTCCTTTCCTCTATCTCTCCCTCCCATTGTCCCCTCCGACTCCCTTCCCCCCTCCCCTTCCTTCCTTCCCCTTCTCCCCTTTCCCTTTCCTCCCTTCTCCTCCTTCCTCTCCCCTCCCCCTCCCTTTCTCCCCCTTCCTCCCTTCCTCCTCTCCCCTCCCTTTCTCCCTTCCTTCCTTCCCCCTCCCCTCCCTTTCTCTTCCCTTTCCTTCCTTCCTTCTCTCCCTCCCTCTCCCTCCCTCCTTCCTTCCTTCCCTCCCTCTCCCTCCCTTTCTCCTCCTACTCTCTTCCCCTCCCCTCCCTTTCTCCCCCCTTCCTTCCTTCCCTCCTCTCTCCTCCCTTCCTTCCTCTCCCTCCCTTCCCTCTTTCTCCCTCCCTTTCTCCCCTCCTACTCCCTCCCTTCCCCCTCCTCTTCCTTCCTTCCCTCTCTCTCCCTCCCTTTCTCCCCTCCTACGCCCTTTCCCCCTCCCCCTCCCCCTTTGTTTAGGTCATTAATTAGTCGACTAAACAAAGGTATTCAGGATCCGTCGTTTCAATGCCTCGCGTACACCTGGTCAATGGGTAGGAGGGGGGAGGGGGAGGGGGAGGGGGAGGGGGTAGAAGAGGAAGGGGGGAGGAAGAGGGGGTAGAAGAGGAAGGGGGGAGGAGGAGGGGGTAGAAGAGGAAGGGGTAGAAGAGGGAGTCTGGGAAGGGGAGACTAGGGGAGGGGGGAGTGGCAGAAGATGGGAAAGAGAGAGAAATGAGAAAAGGGGAAAAAGAGGGGAGTGAAGGAGGGTAGTAAGAGAAGCGGGAACGCGGAGGGAGAGGAGGGATGAAGAGGAGGCAGAAGACGAGAGGAAGGGTGAGAGAAGAAGGGAAAAAAGAAAGGAGAACGAAAGGGAAAGGAAAGAAAATAAAAAGAGAGGGGGCGGTAGTAATGATCAATGGTTGTAACTAGAATGCGCTCGGTCCGTTTCAACGCCCGCGGTTACAATGAGGAAGGAAGTGAGAGAGGGAGGAAGGGAGGGATTGGGGGAGGGAGGGAGGAAGGGAGGAGGAGAGGGGGGAGAGGAAGAGGAAGAGGTGAAAGGGAAAGAGGAGGAGAGGAAGGGAGGAAGGGATTGGGGGGAGGAAGGGAGTTATTGAGGGAGGGAGGGAGGGAAGGAGGGATTGAGGGCGGGAGGGAGGAAGAAAGGGATTGGGGGGAGGGAGGGAGGGATTGGGAGAGGGAAGGGGTGGAGGGAGGGAGGGAGGGATTGGGAGGAGGGAGGGAGGAAGGGATTGGGGAGGGAGGGAGGAAGGGAGGGATTGGGGGAGGGAGGGAGGAAGGGAGGGATTGGGGGAGGGAGGGAGGAAGGGAGGGATTGGGGGAGGGAGGGAGGAAGGGAGTTATTGAGGGATTGGGAGAGGGAGGGGTGGAGGGAGGAAGAGAGAGAGGGATTGGGAGGAGGGACGAAAGAAAGAAAGGAGGAAGGAAGAGAAGGGGAGGGGAGAGGGGAGGAAAGGGAGAGAAGGGAGAACATAATAGAGGAATAGAGGGAAAGAAAGGGAGGGAGAGGAGGGGATGGGATAGGAGAGAGGGAGGAAGAGGAGGGGTGGGGAGATGAGGAAGTTAAGAGAAGAGAGGAAAGAAGAGAGAGAAGAGACAAAGAAAGAATAACTAAACAAATACAAACCAAACCAAACAAACAGACAAGCAACCAAACCAAACAAACACAAAGAAAAATAAGAATCTATTAGATCCGCGAAGAGAAAAGGACAAACAAAGTAGCAGCATAATCAAACACGGCCTCGAGATCCGTCGTTATCTCGAGAGACTATCAGTCGAGAGAGAGAGAGAGAGAGGGGAAAAAGTCCGTGTAAATATATGCTTCTCCTCCTCCTCCTCCTCCTTCTTGTCGTCGTCGAAGTCCTCCTCCTCCTCCTCTTCTTCTTCTTCTTCTTCTTCTTTTCCTCCACCTCCTCCTCCTCCTCCTCCTTCTTGTCGTCGTCGAAGTCCTCCTTCTCCTCCTCCTCCTCTTCTTCTTCTTCTTCTTCTTCTTCTTCTTCTTCTTCTTCTTCTTCTTCTTCTTCTTCTTCTTCTTTTCCTCCACCTCCTCCTCCTCCTCTTCTTCTTCTTTTTCTTCTTCTTCTTCTTTTCCTCCACCTCCTCCTCCTCCTCCTCCTCCTCTTCTTCTTCTTCTTCTTCTTCTCATTTTCCTCCTCCTTCTATACCTCCTCCTCCTATACCTCCTCCATCTCCTCCTCCTATACCTCCTCCTCCTCCTCCTCCTCCTCCTATATCTCCTCCTCCTCCTCCTCCTATACCTCCTCCTCCTCCTACCTCCTCCTCCTATACCTCCTCCTCCTCC
>BOPN01000804.1:254653-259653 GCA_017312705.2 Penaeus japonicus
AGGGAAAAGAGAGAAAGGAGAGAGATAAGAAGGAAGAAAAGTGGAGTGTGGCGTTGAAAAGACCTCACCAAATAAAATAAATGAATAGATAAATAAATAGACGAACTACGTAACGATAAGCAAGATAATTACGAAAAAAGGTAACCATAATATTTTCAGAAAATAACAATCAAAAGAAATAGCCATGAGCGCGAACAATCTCAAAAAAGAAAAAGAAAGAAAGAAAGAAAAAAAACAACGAAAGGAAGAAGAAAAGTTAGAGTAATAATAATAATAATATAAAAAAACAAAAATGTTAAAAAAAAAAATCCAGCGAATACTCTGCCTCCCTCTCCCCCCCCTTCTTCCCCTCTCCCCCTCACTCCTTCAATAGGTCCTTCATCATATTAAATTACATCTGATGTTTATAGAAAGATCCTTTGTGATCTTAGATTGCTTTACTGCTGGCCGAAAGTCTTTTTTTTTTAGGGGGGGGGGAGGGGGGAGGAGGAAGGGGGAAGGAAATTAGGGGGAGGGGGTGGGGGGGGTGATAGAGGAGAGCCATGGAATCAGATGTCGAGTGTTTGTCTAAGTTGGCGTGGCTGATTATGCTTCTCGTGGATATATGTATGTGTTTGTATGCCCACACACACACACACACACACACACACACACACACACACACACACACACACACACATATATATCTATATCTATATATATATATAGATATATATATATATATATATATATATATATATATATGAAGGTCTTATTGTATATGATAAAGATTCAAAATTCATATCGAAGTAATAATTAAATATTTCTAGTTACTTAAACACAATGTCTCCCAGTTCCAGGTCAGTCCTGAATGCCCACGTTCGGAGGGCGTGGCCAAAGTCCTGCTCTCGTTACCACGTGGACCAATCACCGCCGGATCGGGCAGCTCCCTGACCAATTAGAAGAATTGTCGTTGCCCCTCGCACTGACCCAGTATCTCCCTCAAATTAGGTCATTGATAGATTTAGACAGAATTAGTTCGACCTTCAAGTCGAGAGGTCCTTCCTCTCCCTTCACCTCCTCAAGGATTCCAGGTAGACAGTGTTTTAGTGCCTTTAGTGACTTAGCTTATTTCATATACTGTTCATTGTCTGTGTTCTCCTCAGGGTTGTGTTTTCCTTAGTGTTGTGTTTATATTAGGGTTATTGATATATCTTTAGCTCAGGTATTATTAGCTTTGCGATAGGCTTAGCTTCCCCCTTGCATATATATATATATCGTGCCTCCCTTGTAAATAATGTTATATATATATCTTGATTTTATAATATATTGTTAATGTTTTCGCTACCGTGTTTAACATCATCCCTTTATATATTATGTGTGGGAATTAGATCAATCTCTGCTCGCAACATATTCGGGTGCCCGGGACGGGACCCGTCGTGTCAATTACACAAATAGTGTTAGTATTTAGGATATATACAATTTACACAAACGTAGTAGTAGAGACACATCTTAATACCATCACATAAACTGGTGTCAGCGGTGAGATTCATTCTGCTCACCACATAACTGGTGGCAGATTGGATATCTTGCTCGTCACATAAATTGGTGATAATGCAAGATAAGAACCTCACGTCGTTAATTAGTTTTATATGTCTTATAAATATTCGTAGGCCGCTCGCTACAAATATTTTGGTTCTGTTCGATTAATAACAAATTGATAGGACCTAGTTTCTATTTTTTTTGCACAATTTAGGCATACTAGTGGCTCTTCGTTCTTTTTTTCACTACGTGACAGTGATATCTGGAGAAGTACCTCCTCCTTTTAGGTTAAAAGTGTAGAATGTTAACCTAATTTTTATTTAAGTCGTGAACCGCTCGCGCGTACTTAAATAACCCTTGTCTATCCCGCCTCATATGGTAACGGCTGGGACAATTATCGCCACGTTAGTATTGTCTAAGTGTGTATTTTGTGATTGTGAACACCGCCAGCACTAAGAGGAACACGACAATCGCAGTGAAGCTACTTCTCTTCTCTCAGCAACAAAAGGTAAGTCACTTTAAGGTTGCTAGGCACATGTCTCTCCTGTGTTTCCCTGCCCCCCCTCCCCATTGCATTTTTTTTCTCCCTGTTTATTGTAAAATCCACCCCCGTTATTCCCCCGCCCTCCCTCCCACGCTTTTTCATCTATTCTCATTTTTGTTAATTAGTGATAATTTTTTCTACATATCGTTTCGTTAATTTCACTAAATAACTTTTCGTTAACATTCGGTAACGCAATATTTCACATCATTATCTTATGTGTCTTCCGATGTGTACGTTATTCGTTCTTTTTACTATGATACGAATGTTTAACAATTATTCTATGTTATCTTACGTTTGCTATTGTTAGCGTTTCAACGTTATTCGTACTCCGTAGAAATTCACATAAAAATGTGACATTAGTCTTTCATACGAAACCGATAAAATAACTGTTTCGTTTACTTATTCTATTATTCTACGCTTTGATTTCTCTACGTTATCTTGAGTGAATTTACGATTACATTTTACTACGTATAATGCATGATTTGTTTTATGTGCGTTAGTTAAGTAAATAACTGTAAAACACATATTCTTATGGCAATAACTTCGAAATTTCTTATGTAGAATTTCTAATGTCTTTGTGATTTTCTTAAATTTACGTTCCTATGCGAAATTTAACAAGTCGACTTCTTCGAACAAAAATATATTATCAAATTACATATTTCAAATACGATATTTGATCTCGTGTTATTATTTTTCTTGTGAATTTCAATATTTTCCTTTCTTGAATATGGTTTATACTATGTATTCGTGGAAATGTAATTCACTTTGCGTTAACATTTATTATATTTGTTCCTTTATTATGGGAATTTAATATGATTTCTTTTCTTTTTGCTTTAATATACATTAAATTAAATGTATTTTGCACATGACCTCACTTGACCCTGTGACCCGTTCGTATGGTCAATCTGAACATAAAACTTTGACAATGTGTTATATTTCCTCGTGAACATTCTGTCCCTTGTGGTCAAATTCATGACCGTGTGATATTGGGAAATAGCATCACATGTGACCCTCGGTCACTTTATGACCCCGTTCTGCACGTGACCTTATCCTATGTCATTATTGACCGTGTGAATTCGAAAGAAAATCGTTAACGAATATTAAGAATTATATGTGTCTTAACTCTGATTTTCTCTACATTTTCATTTATTTTATTGTCTGCATATACGTTGTATATTTCTTAATGCATGATTATATTTCTGCATCTTCTGTAACATGACATACTTTGTCATTTGTGAATCGTTCAATGGTCACACTACTGACCTCACTCGGTCATCTTGTAATCCGATAATTGGATTAACAATTTAAACTGTCTTTGTGAATTTCTACATTGCACAACATTCGACAGTATATGTTTCGATAATTTTGTTCACTTTTATGACTTTGTGGACTTATGATTGTTAATTCATTACAATCTTTCTGGCAATTGTTTCATATCTTAACATGTTTCATCACTTCATATTATGATTTATCATCACATTTAGCTAGAAATGTTGACAGATGCATGTTCGTTTCTTAGCTTTATTCCTATTTCATTGTATAGTCATATTCGACTATCTTTGCATTTTTCATTGCATTATTGATTATTGTTACTTCCATATCTCATTATTTAATTGCAAGTAACTTTAATCCGCGTATGATATGATTGTCATTATTTTTATTTTTAAGCAATTGTCGACTTCGACAACATTAAACATATATGTTATCATCATAGGCCTCTCCGAGTTTCCGACCTTTCGAAACATTTCATGGGTCAATCGGTACGCCACATATCTTATCATGTTATTACGAACGCAACGTTCACTAGGACAGTCAGGAAAAGGTTTACTCATCATTTCATATTTACAGCTTTTCAGCTTAATTTTGCCTTTCTCCAGCTACTGTACCTCACTTATCGGGCCTTCATTGCATGACGCCCATTACTGCTCATCTCACACCCCTAATTCCATATTTATGGTACCAATATTGAATAAACCGCGAATTACGGGTTAATTTTTCGCACTCCGGTGCACCGCGCCTCGGAGATCTTGACAACCTGACGTCACAATTAGTCAAACAGAGATAGTGCGCTTATCACTTATCAGACGTTCCAGGCTTGCTAACTCCGCATTTTATTAGCTATGCACATATTAATGGTATTTCTTTCAGTTGCCCCGATCTTGGCTATTACGCCGCACCTTATTTCAGAAGGACGAGTTCGGCCACGCAATTGAAATATCCTAGCATAGTCTAATAATTCATCATATTTATCTTTGTTCTCGAGCTAAGACAGCGTTTCCCCACGGGACGAGTTCAATTTGGCGCATGATCTTACCGACCACTTGCATGGTCAATCACGGTAAATCACCTATTCCTTAACGGAACGACCTCCAGGTCAATGATATATTAATAATATTTTTTCTTTCAGCTTATTTAACATTTATTTTTTCCAGTCTCATCCAATCTGACTCATGTCGTGCCTTCTAATTAATTGAAGGACTGGATTCGGTTGATATTTGGATTAATATTAATTTTTTCATAAGCATACTCATGATATTTTTTTTTACCCACTTTGCCTCAAATCTTGACTTCCGGTCACGCCTATTTAAGGATTAGATATGGTTGGTAATTTGGCTATTATTTTTTTACATGCATCATACACATTTACATTGTTCTTTCTAATTTGCTACTGACCTTGGCTCATTTGCCGTGCCTTCACTCCCCGAAGGACTAGACTCAGTTAGTAAATGGAAAACTACATCTTAACTTACCATATTTTCATACTCATCACTTATCACACCAGACCCATATTTTGCACATGGTTCATCCCTCGATGAATCCGGTCTGCTACTGCGTAAGTATTGTCAGCAAATAACATGAACTCAATTAAATACTTCCTATTTTCTTGTTATTGCTGCAAATCCTTCTCAGATTATGTTGCATATATGATTATTTT
>BOPN01000804.1:272153-274653 GCA_017312705.2 Penaeus japonicus
TATCATATACTATTATATCATTATTATCATTATCATCATCATCATCATCATCATCATCATCATCATTATTATTATTATTATTATTATTATTATTATTATTATTATTATTATTATTATTGTTATTATTATTATTATTATTATCATTATCATTATCATTATTATTTGGTATCTTTTATAAGTTCTGAATAATTCTCTTATTGGATCTTGGTGCATTCGATACAACCTTTGCACTATCAAGCCTTTATTTATTTATCCTTCGCATTTAGACTTTAATGTTTCTTTTTCGTTAGCATTATATTTCTCCCTTTATCCACCTTCTCATGCCCCGTGTTCGCTATCCAGAAGCCAGCAAGCCCGGCCAGTGTCCGTTCGTGGCGTCGGCGAGCGCTGAGCTGTGCGAGGGGCCGCGCTGTGCCTCCGACGACGACTGCGGCTCCGTCACCAAGTGCTGCGTCGTCCCCGCATGCGGCCCCAGGTGCGTCACGCCGCAGCCGCCGCAGAACCTCACCCTCGACAGCGGACTTCTCACTGTCTCTCCCCTTCCCCTCCCCCTCCCCTCGCCCACCTCTCTCCTCTTCCCATGTCTCCCCTCCCCCTCCCCTCCCCCACCTCTCTCCTCTTCCCATGTCTCCCCTCCTCCTCCCCTCCCCCGCCTCTCTTCTCTTCCCTGTCTCCCCTCTCCCACATCTCTCCTCTTCCCATGTCTCCTCTCCTCCTACCCTTACTCCCCCTCTCCTCTCCTCCTACCCTGTCTCCCCCTCTCTCCTCTTCTCCTGTCTCCCCTCTCAACCTTCTCTTCCACCCCCCTCGTCCACCTCTATGTCCTCTCGTCCCCTTTTGCCATCCCAGGTACTGCTCCCCCCCCCCTTCTCTCTTTTTCTTTCTCTTCTCGTTTCCTCTTTTTGGAGATCCTGTAGCATCCTTTGAGGAAGGGGGGAGGGGGGGTATCCTTCCTTTCTTTCTCTTTACTTTTATCTCTGTTTCTCAGTCTTTTGCTCTTCTCAATGCCCTGTTTTCTATTTTTGCTTCTTCTCTCTCTCTCTCTCTCTCTCTCTCTCTCTCTCTCTCTCTCTCTCTCTCTCTCTCTCTCTCTCTCTCTCTCCATCCGTCCCTCCCTTCCTCCCCTCCCCTCCTTTTTTTCAATCCATTTACCTCCCTCTCTCCCTCCCTTCCCCTTCCCTCTCGCCTTCCCCTCATCTCTTTCCCTTTCCCCCCAGTTTCCTCCCCTCTTCTCTCCCTCCCTTTTAACATAAACAATGCAAGTCGTACCCAAACACTTTAAAGATTTGTACGTTTTTAAAACCGGTCCATTGCACTGATATTTGGCATGTGTTTTAATGATTTGCAAGTCCGTTATGATATTTTATGGCTCTATCAGGAAGTCGTTTTCATTTTTTTTTTTTTATCTTTATTTTATTTTATCTTATTTTTTTACTATCATAAATATCAAGGAAAAGAATGAAAAATAAAGTAGATAAATCACACTATTTCTATTTTCTTTTCTTTTCTCGTTTCATTCTAATTCTTTCTCTTCCTTTAATTCGTAATCTCGATTTGTTCCTCTGTCTACTTTAATCTCTTTTTCCCTTTACTTCGCGGTCTCTCTCTCACTCTTACTCAATCCCTTCTCTCTCTCTCTCTCTCTCTCTCTCTCTCTCTCTCTCTCTCTCTCTCTCTCTCTCTCTCTCTCTCTCTCTCTCTCTCTCTCTCTCTACTTACTTATCTATCTCTCCCTCCATCTATCTATCCATCTCTCTCTCTCTCTCTCTCTCTCTCTCTCTCTCTCTCTCTCTCTCTCTCTCTCCCCCCTCCCTCCCTCCTTCCCTCCCTCCTTGGGAAGGGGGGAGAGAAGAGGAGAAGGAGGAGGAAGAAGAATAGGAAATGGAGGTGGAGGATTTGTAGGTGGAAGTGGATGGGGAAGATAAGGGGGAAGATGAAGAGGATGAGGAGGAGATGGTGGAGAGGATGGGAGTAGAGCAGGAGAAGGGAGCGGGGTGGAGTAGGGGTGAGGGTGGGGGCGGGGGCGGGGATGGAGGAAAGGCGAGTGGGCGGAGGTGGAGTAAGGGTGAGGGTGTGTGCGGAAATGAAGGGAGGGAGTGTGGGTGAAGTAGGGATAAAATTACAAAAGGAGATGTGGATGGAGATGGAGAAGGGGGAGGGCTGGAAGTGGAGGTGGAGAAGGGGGATGTATAGAGGTGGAGGTGGAGAAGGGGGAGGGTTGGAGGTGGAGGTGGAGAAGGGAGAAGTTTAGAGGTGGAGGTGGAGGTGGAGAAGGGGGAGGGTTGGAGGTGGAGGTGGAGAAGGGGGAGGGGTGGAGGTGGAGGTGGAGAAGGGGGAGGGTTGGAGGTGGAGAAAGGAGAAGTTTAGAAGTGGAGGTGGAGAAAGGGGAAGTTTAGAGGTGGAGATGGAGAAGGGGGAGGGGTGTTGGAGACAGAGGAGGGGTGTGGTTGGGGATCGAATGGCGTCCACATCTTGACTCCTGAGATTCGGATTCCTTGAG
>BOPN01000804.1:284653-289653 GCA_017312705.2 Penaeus japonicus
TGATTGCGGGGGTTGGGGAGGGGGGTGGGAGGGTGGGAGAGAGGTAGGAGGGGTGGGAGGAGGTGGGCGGGGTGGGGCGGGGTGGGGTGGGGTGGGGAGATGAAGAGGACTGAGGGGGAGGTGGAGAGGAGTGGGAGGGAGGAGGGAGGGTTCAGAGGGGAGGGAGGTACATAGGGAGGGAGAAGGGATGGTGTGAAGAGGGGTGGGAGGGTGAAGAGGGAGGGAAGTGGATAAGGAGGGTGGAGGAAAAAAGGTGGAAAAGGCGGAGGAGGAAAAGGGGGGAAGAAGGATTGAGGTGTGAGGGGAGGAAAAGAAGGGAGGTGGATAAGGAAGTGAATAAGGAGATGGGGAGGAGAGGGAGGGGAGAGGGAAGAGGGGAATATAGAGAGTGGAAAATGTGGATAGAGAACAGGGAGGAAGAGGAGGAGGAGAAAGAATAAAAGGGAGAGGAGGAAAGGAAAGAAATATGGAGAGATGGTGGGGAGGGAAATGGGGAGGAAGAGGGGAGATGGAGAGAGGAAACAGGAGAGAGGGGAGTTTTGACTGATGATGGAGTATGTATAGGAGAGAATGGTAGAGGGGGGGGGGGTGGAGTGGGGAGGAGGGGGAATGGGAAAAGAATCCTAAAGAATTTGCGACGGAAAGTAGTGAGACACAAAGAGAGAGAGAAAGAGAGAGAAAGAGAGAGAGAGAGAGAGAGAGAGAGAGAGAGAGAGAGAGAGAGAGAGAGAGAGAGAGAGAGAGAGAGAGAGAGAGAGAGAGAGAGAGAGAGAGAGAGAGAGAGAGAGAGAGAGAGAGAGAGAGAGAGAGAGAGAGAGAGAGAGAGAGAGAGAGAGAGAGAGAGAGAGAGAGAGAGAGAGTCAGAGAAAGAGACGGAAAGAAGGAGAGACAGTAAGAGAAAGGGACAAAGAAAGAGAGAGACAAGGAGATACAGAAAAAGAGAGGGAAAAATGAAAATAAAAAGAACAAAGAAATAGCGCGAGAAAAACAAAAACAGATATGAACAAGAAAAAAAATAAAGAGAAGAGAACCAGAGAGCGAAGAAAAGAAGAGACGAAAAAAGAGAAAACAGCGGGAAAAGGAGAAGAGAGAGAAGCAGAGAGAAAGGGGGAGGGGGTGTCAAGAAGGCTAAAAGCTACTTTAAGAGGCGCCCGAAATTAATCTTGGCGGGAAGACCTCCTTTGCGGATAAAACATCTTCCTGACACATGGCCGCTCGATGCTTCTATTTTTTCACTTTTTTTTTTTTTTTTTTTGTCTTATTTTTCCTTTGATTTTTTTTTCGGGTTTGTTTTCATTTTTTTCGTGTTTGTTTTCCTTATTTTGTTTTCGTTGTTTTGTTTTAATTTTTGTTTTAATTTTTTTTTATTTTGTTATTTACATTTTTCCTCTGATTTTTTTTCGCTTTGTTTTCTTTTTTTCGTGTTTGTTTTCCTTATTTTGTTTTCGTTGTTTTGTTTTCATTTTTTGTTTTCATTTTCTATTTTCTTATTTACATTTTTTGTTTTCTTTTTTGTTTACGTGTTTTGTTTTCTGGTTTTTGGTGTGGTTTGGTTCTTGATCTTACGCCCTCCTTTCCTTCTCGTTTCTTTTCGTATTTTGTGTAAGTGCATCGCTAATATATTAACATGTGTGTGTGTATGTGTGTGTGTGTGTGTGTGTGTGTGTGTGTGTGTGTGTGTGTGTGTGTGTGTGTGCATGTGTATGTATGTATGTGCATGTGTACAACCGCATGTATATACACATACGTATGCACCCGTATACATACATACAAAAATATTAACCTTATTTCACTAAACATTCTCTATTTATTCATGATCTTAACAACTTTACATCTCATTTTTTATTTTTTTCTCACAATAACAATTTTCTTTCTTTTTTATATAAAAAGAGAGTGAGAAATAGTCTTCATTATCCTCCTCCTCCTCCTCTTCCTCCTTTTCCTTTTCATCTACCTCCTCCTCCTTATCTGCTTCTTCCTCTTATCCGCTATTATCCTTACGGACCATCGTGAGGAGTGCTGACACTAATGACCTGACGCTAAGGTCATGAAACTCCCCCCCACCCACCCCCACCCACCCCCGCCCTCCATCCCCTGCATGAGCTGCATGATCAGTTTTTCACACAGTGTGCTTGTCTATGGTCTCTCTCTAAGTAATAAATATTAATATCGATGATAATAATAGTGATAATTACATAATCTATAATAATGACAATGATTCTGATGATAATAATAATAATGATTCTGATAACAATAATTCAGATAATAATAACAATGATGATTAATAATAATAATGATAATAACAATGATAGTCATAATAACAATAAAAACAATGATAAGGATACTCATAATAATGATAATGATAACAATAATGATAATAATATCAATAGATGTGGTGGGTTTATATTCATGGGGCATATTGCTGGTAGGGTTTCTTATTGTTATTGTCAGCAGTGGTGGTGATGGTGGTAGTAGTAGTACTAGTAGTAGTAATAATGGTAAAAAATAATAAAAGTAGTAGCAATAGTAGTAGTAGTAATAGTAGTAGTAGTAGTAGTAATAGTAGTAGTAGTAGTAATAGTAGTAATATTAGTAGTAATAATAACAATAGTAGTAGTAGTAATAGTAGTAGTAGTAGTAATAATAATAACAATAACAATAATAGTAGTAGTAATAGCGATTATAGTAGTAGTAGTAATAAAAATGATAATAGTAATAATGTTAATAATCATAATGATGATAATAGTAATAGTAGTAGTAGAAGGAGGAGCAGTAGTAGTAGTACTAATAATCATCGTAGCAGACGTAGTAGAATCACCATTATTACTATTGTTGTTATTGTTATATCCTTCCTCATCATTCTCGACACCACAATCAGTGTCATTACAATCATATCACTACACTTATCATCACAATTATCATCCTCATAAAATCTAGCATTGTTAACCTGTTGTTTACAATTTCCTTTGTTGTTCTCGTGTAAAAGCAATCAATATGTTGATGATAATTTTGTCATATCAAGAATTATCTGTTTTTCTACGACTTTACCTTTTCATTAGTGTGTTTGTGTGCGTGCTTGGGGTAGAAGGGGGGAGGGGGAGGGGGGGGAGGGGGAGGTGGCCTTTACAGGTTTCAGTTTATGGCTATAGGTCTCTTTTTCTCTTTTTCTCTCTCTGTCTATCACTGTCTCTGTCTTTCTCTCTCTCTCTTTCTCTTATCCCCCCCCACTCTCTCTTTCTTTCTCTCTCTCTCTCTCTCTCTCTCTCTCTCTCTCTCTCTCTCTCTCTCTCTCTCTCTCTCTCTCTCTCTCTCTCTCTCTCTCTCTCTCTCTCTCTCTCTCTCTCTCTCTCTCCCTCTCTCTCTATCTATCTATTTCTATCTATCTATTTCTATCTATCTATCTCTTTCTCTTTCCTTTTCCTTCCCCATCCTTCCCTACTTCCCTCCCTCTACCCCTCCTTCACTGTTCTCTTCCTAAACACATCTCCCTCCCTCTCTCCCTCCCTCTCTCCCTCCTTCCCTTCCCTCCTCCCCTCTTCGCACTCTTCTGAAACCTTTCAAAACATCTTAATCTTCCTCATAAACACCGGGACATATTTTGCCCCAAAGAAATAAAGAAAAAAAAGGAGAAAAGTACTAGCTATAAAAGCCAAAACTTTAACAACATTCCACCGTCTCTCTCTCTCTCTCTCTCTCTCTCTCTCTCTCTCTCTCTCTCTCTCTCTCTCTCTCTCTCTCTCTCTCTCTCTCTCTCTCTCTCTCTCTCTCTCTCTCTCTCTCTCTCTCTCTCTCTCTCTCTCTCTCTCTCTCTCTCTCTCTCTGTGTCTCACTCACACACTCTCTCTCTCTTTCTCTCTCTCTAATCTTTACTAACATTATTAAGCTTGTTTGCGAGAAAGTCATGCAAAGCGACTGGTTCATGGAAGCGTTTGCATGGACCAGAGGGATGGGGACATAATTCAAAACATCACTAAAAGACAACACGCATATACATACATACATTACAAACACACAAAGAAATGCATATGCAAATACTAGCCACTAATCAACCCCTTCCCCTTTCCCCTCCTTTCCTTCATTTCCCCTTCCTCCCTCTTTCTCTTCCACACGGAAAAAAAACACTTGTTGACATAAACACTTTTTGCAAGAACATCACCCGCAGGTAATGATGCATGGCGTCTTCTGCGGATAAATAAACTATCTTCGTCGATCCTCAAACGCAAACTGTCTCATATTTCTCTTCTCGTTCCCTTCTCCTCTTCTTCTTTCCCTCCTTCCCTTCTTTTTTCCTTCCCTACATCCCCTTTTCCTCCCCCTTTACATCCGCTTCTCCCCTTCCTTTCCTCCTTCTGTTCTTTTCATTTCTTTCCCTCACTCTTTTTTTTTCTCTCTCTCTCTTCCTTCCTCACTTTTCTTCACTTTCTTCTTTCCCTTCTCTCCCTCTCTTCCATCCCTCTTCCCTCCCTTCTTCCTCTAAGCCCTTACCTTTGCTACTTCCTCCATCCTTAGCCCCTACTCCCCCCCCCTTCCCCATCTCCTCTTCCTTCCTTCCTTCCTTCTTTCCTCCCTCCCTCCCTCCCTCCTCCCCTCATCCTCATCCTCTTCCCCTCCTACACCCCACCCCCTCTTCCAACCCGACATGACTCCGCCATAGTACTAATATAACTCTTGCTCGACGACCAATATAAACAAATTCGAACTGCGCGCCCTTTCATGTAACCGGGGCGCTCCAGGGCTGCCAACATAAGCAATGGCCGGTGTATTTACGACTCCTTCTAGATGGGAATCGAGGAAATGTGTTGGCAAACGTTTCAAAGGCCAAAGCGGGGGTTAGGATTGGCAACAGCGGACGGTAGGTAGTTTTGTGGGAAGCTTCAAGTTTATCCGGGCTTGCCAACGCATGTGGTGGGGTCAGGAATGCCAACCTCTAGTGTAAAACGCAGCTGACAGTCTTTTTTTTGTGTGTGTGTAAACGCCGGGAAGTGTCAGGTTTTTGCTGA
>BOPN01000804.1:299653-302153 GCA_017312705.2 Penaeus japonicus
CGAGAAAAAAGGGGAATGATTTTGAGCCCTTTTGAATTACCCTTGATGCTTGTCCTTACTCTTGACTTTATGCGACGCCATCTTGAGGATGAGGGAGGGGGAGGGGAGGGGGAGGGGAGGGGGGGGTTCTCCGACTCCTCTACTCTTTACTCTCCCTTCCCCTCCAATGCTTCCTTCCCCTCCCTCTTTCCCCGTCCTCCTTCTCCTTTCTTCCTTTCCCTCCCTCTTTCCCCTTCCCCTTTCCCTTAATATCCCTTTGTTCCCCTTCCCTCTTTCCCATTCCTTCCCCTCCACCATTCCCCTTCCTACCCCCTCCCCATTCCCCTCATTCCTTCCCCTCACCCCCTTAAAATTCATGGCCGTCGTTTGCCTAGCTCTTGAAAGTGTCCGTTTTTGTGCATTTTAAATACGAGACGCTCGTATTTACATGGGGGAGGGGTGAGGGGGAGAAGAGGGGAGAGTAAGAGGGGAAAGGGGCATGGGGGAGGGAGACAAAATGGGGATACGAGCCTCAAGAGAATTTCTTCCCTCGAATTAACAAAAAAAAAAAAAAAAAAAAAAAAAAAAAAAAAAAAAAAAAAAAACCCTCGGCGGATCTCTCCCTCTCTCCCCCCCCCTCTCCAAAACCACTTATTTAGCGTGCAGGTGCAACAATGCGAGTGATTTCCATTGCACAAGAATAAATAACATGAATTTACTCTGGCCTAACCCAAATCACACGCATGACCGCCCACTAATACCAACTCGGATAAAAAAAAACCCTCGCAGTCCGCACTGTTGCCAGATCCCTTTTGTAATTACTGAGTGTTGAAAAAGAGGATATCTTGCAACAAACAAAGGAATGCAAAAACGTGCTTTCTATCTCTCTCTCTCCCCCCCGCCCCCATCTCTTCCTCTCCTCCTCCCTCTAATGCCCAACTCCCTCTCTTCTTCTTCTTTTCCCCTGTCTTCTTCTTCTTACTTGGAATTCTTTTCCTCCCTTCTTTACTCCCTTCATCAGTCCCTCCTTCCTCCGTCAACGCCTCCCCCCCCATTCCCTCATTATCTCCCTTCTCTAGTCCCTCCCTCCCTCCTCTTTCTTTTCCTCAATCCCTCCCTCTACCCTTTCCCATTCATCCTCCCTGAAATCCCTCCCTCTTGCCCTCCCTCCCTGAAATCCCTCCCTCTCGCCCTCCCTCCTACCCTCCCACCCACCCACGCACCCACCCACCCACCCACTCACCCACCCACCCACTCACCCCCCCTCCCCCCCATTCCTCCTTCCCTCGTTAATCCTCCTCCCAACCGATACCAAGATGGCGCCGATATAAGACAAAGGTTCCGTGAAGAAATACAGCCAAAGTTGTCCTTCCTAATTTTCCCCTCGCCGCCGCCTCTCATCCGGGTTACTTGTTGCCACCTTTTGGGAGATTATCCCCCTGCTGTCTGTCCTCTGCTACGCTGGGCTACTTACTTCTGGCTACTTTGCGTTGCTTTGTGCTATTCTGTGTCGTGCTGTGTTGCTTTCTGTTACTTTGTGCTACTCTCTGTTGCTTTGCGTTTCCTTTGTGTTGCTTTGTGCTACTTTGTGCCACACTGTGTTTCCTTTGTGTTGCGTTGTTACTGTGCTATTCTTTGCTACTCTCTCTACTTCTTTTTCCTTTTCTTGATTTCTTTCTTCTTCTTCTTCCTTTTATTCTTCTTCTTTTTTCTTTTCTTTCTTTTTTTTTCTTTTCTTTTCGTCTTCTTCTTCTTCTTCTTCTTCTTCTTCTTCTTCTTCTTCTTCTTCTTCTTCTTCTTCTTCCTCTTCCTCGTCTTCCTCTTCCGCTTCTTTCTCTCGTGCCATGCTTCCTGGCCGCCGTTACCGGTAATTACATAATAATCTTGCAACGGTGACCATAACGATCAGAAGCATTTTGCAAAGGATAATCAACACAGAAAGCCATTCAGCTTTATGGAATTTTCTCCTGTTAAATCTCTCTCTCTCTCTCTCTCTCTCTCTCTCTCTCTCTCTCTCTCTCTCTCTCTCTCTCTATCTCTCTCTCTCTCTCTCTCTTTGCGTGTGTGTGTGTGTGTGTGTGTGATTGTCTGTCAGTCTTTCCTTCTGTGTCTATCTCATTCCCTCTCTCTCTCTCTCTCTCGCTCAATCTATTTGTCTGTACTACCCCCCCCCCCACACCACCACCTCCCTCCCTCATTCCCTGTGTTTTCCATTTTTGTAAGTTTCGCCACATCTCGCATTCGAGCGCGAATTTTGAAAATTTCCTCAACGGTTGTACCCAGCTGCACTGCCCAAGGATATGCATTCTTTTTCCACTCTGTTGACTCCAAACCACGCTTTTAACATTTCGGTAAATGCCATTATGACTGAGATAAATTCTCCTTTTACCCCCTTTTCATAAAAATAATAAAACACACGCAAACTCGTAAATACAGTTTATTCCACGCGGCGATTAAAACTTTACATCTGTACTCCCTTTTTATAACTCGCTCTACCCTAGAATAAATGTACGGAGCGCGC
>BOPN01000804.1:309653-319653 GCA_017312705.2 Penaeus japonicus
CCCTTCCTCAACCTACCCCCCTCCCCCCATCCCTCCCTTCCGCCCAACTAAGGTCCACCTTCATTCCCCCCCTCCTCTTTCCTCCCCCCTCCCCATCCCTCACCCCCCCCACCCCCCGCAACCCTGCCTTGTCGTAGGCGAGCAGTGGGAATTGGTCCTCTTTGAGCGCGAGGTGCTGAGGCGACAGAGAGGCCGCAACTTTTATGCCTGGGCGAACACCCTCATCTCACGCTCCCCCCACCTTTTTTTTTACCTCTTTTACTTAGTTATTCTCTCTTCCTCTCTTTCTCTCTCTTTCTTTCTTTCTCTCTCGCCCTCTCTCTCTTTATCTCTCTCTCTCTCTCTCTCTCTCTCTCTCTCTCTCTCTCTCTCTCTCTCTCTCTCTCTCTCTCTCTCTCTCTCTCTCTCTCTCTATCTCTCTCTCTCTCTCTCTCACGTACTAAGAGGAAAAGGCATCTGACTATTCTAATTTATTTATTTGACATCTGTTGACGTATTCCTCATCCCTCTGGGCCTACCTTCCGCTCACGCCGTCTCGCATATCATTTCCCGCCATTTTTTTAAACTCCCAGCTGGCGTAACGGTCGCCGAATTCCCGCCTCGTGACCTGACTTGACCTGTCGTAACTCTGGCGACTTGATCGTAATATGACACTTTCCGGAGATGGGATAAGGGGGGGGGGGGGGGGGAGATATAAGAAGGGGGGGAGAGAGAGAGATTGAGAGAGAGAGAGAGAGAGAGAGAGAGAGAGAGAGAGAGAGAGAGAGAGAGAGAGAGAGAGAGAGAGAGAGAGAGAGAGAGAGAGAGAGAGAGAGAGAGAGAGAGAGAGAGAGAGAGAGCAGAGAGAGAGAGCAAGAGAGGGAGAGATAGACAGAGAGAGAGAGAGAAGATAGATAAATAGATAGATAGATAGATAGAGAGAGAGAGAGGGAGAGAGAGAGAGAGAGAGAGAGAGAGAGAGAGAGAGAGAGAGAGAGAGAGAGAGAGAGAGAGAGAGAGAGAGAGAGAGAGAGAGAGGGAGAAAGAAAGAAAGAGAGAGAGAGAGAGAGAGAGAGAGAGAGAGAGAGAGAGAGAGAGAGAGAGAGAGAGAGAGAGAGAGAGAGAGAGAGAGAGAGAGAGAGAGAGAGAGAGAGAGAGAGAGAGAGAGAGAGAGAGAGAGAGAGAGAGAGAGAGGCGGAGGAAGAGGAGGAGGAGGAGAAGAAAAGATGGAAGAAAAGAGAGAGAGAGAGAGAGAGAGAGAGAGAGAGAGAGAGAGAGAGAGAGAGAGAGAGAGAGAGAGAGAGAGACAGACAGACAGACAGACAGATAAACAAACAGAATGAGAGACAGGGAGAGAAAGAGAAGCGAAAAAGAAGAAAAACCAGGAGCAAGAGCAACAAAATTCGCCAGGAAAGTCATCAGCCTCACCAATGCAATCTCTCCATCACACTCGGCACCATCAACCTCTGAGGCTTCTTGCAAAGCAACGGTTATAACACGAAACGCAGACGCACGCACGCACGCACACACACAAACACACACACACACACACACAAACAAACACACACACACACACAAACACAAACACACACACACAAACAAACACATACACACGCAAAAAAACACACACAAACAAACAAACAAACAAACACACACACACACACGCACAAACACTCACACACATATACACACAAGATTCCCCTCACATACATATAACCACCCCTCCGACTCGAACACACACACACACCCCTGTAACCGTGATATACAGTGCAATAGCAACGGCACGTACAGTGAATATACACTGTAAGTATGTGTTTTTGGACGCAACATAGTGTGAATTTCCCAGACGCCAACTCACGCAAGGGGAGACTGAATTATTTATACCTATCTCTTATTTTCTCCTTTCAACGCCTCCTCCTTTTCTTTTTCTTTTTCCTTCCTCTTCTATTTCTGTTTACGGCCTCTCCCTTTCTCCCTCTTCTACTCATTTATTTGTGTGTATTTTTCTATGTCTCGCTCTTCTCTTTCTTCTTTTTTATTTAATTTGAATTAGTTCTTCCACTTTTACCCATTCAGCCCCCACGTCTTTCGTTTTCTTTAGTTTACATCTCGTTTTCTATGAATTTGTCATTGTTTACACGCGAGACGAAAAAGAAGGGAGTGAAAGGAAGAAGAGGATGAGGAGTGAGGGAAGAAAGGAAGGGCGGGAAGGAGAGAGGGGCCGTGGGAGGGAGGGAGGGAGGGAGGGAGGGAGGAAGGGAGGGATAGACGGAGGGAGGGATAGAGTTTGGGTGGGAGAGGATGGAAAGATAGGAGAAGTAGCAGGGTGGGTGAAAAGGACAGAGGAAAGGAGGTAGGGGGAGACAGGAGGGAAGGAAGGAGATAGATAGATAGATAGAGAGCAAGTGAGTGAGAGAGAGAGAGAGCGAGCGAGGAAAAGAGAGAGCAAGATAAGAGCAAAAGAGGGAAAAAAAACAGAGACAGAGACAAAGAAAGAGCCAGACAATCACCCACAAAGAGACAGTGAGAAGGAGACAGAAAGAGACGGAGAGAAAGAGACAGAGATAAAAAGACAGAGAGAACGAGAAAGAGAGAAAAGGACAGAGAGAAAAAGACAGAGACAAAAGGACAGACAGAAAGAGACGGAGAGAAAGAGACAGAGATAAAAAGACAGAGAGAACGAGAAAGAGAGAAAAGGACAGAGAGAAAGAGACAGAGAGAAAAAAACAGAGAGAAAGAGACAGAGAGAAAAAGACGGAGAGAAAGAGACAGAGAGAAAGAGACAGAGAGAAAGAGACAGACAGAAAAAGACAGAGAGAAGGAGACAGAGAGAAAAGGAAAGAGAGAAAGAGACAGAGAGAAAAAAGAGAGAAAGGGACAGAAAGAAAGAAACAGAGAGAAAGAAACAGAGAGAAAGGGACAGAGAGAAAGAGCCAGAGCCAGAGCCAGAGAAATCGAAATCGAGCAAGAGCGAGCGAGAGAAAGCGAGACTGCAATACCGTTATTCAGAAGCGGCAAAGTGGGATATAACGCGCTGCACACGGAATGGAGTTTGCAATTAGACTAATAACACTCATCCAAAAAAAAAAAAAAAAAAAAAAAAAGATTAAACGGTGCTACTGCAACGTTCGAGTACGTCATTGTCCTTCTTCTCTTTCTCTCTGTTTCTCTTTCTCTCATCCTCTTTGTTGTTTTATTTTTGTCTTTCTCGGTCTTTCGTTCTCTCTTTCTCCTTCTTTTCCCGTTTCGTTCTCTGTTTCTTCCTCTTTTTTTATTATTTCTTCGTCTCTTTCTCTTTCTTTCTGTATTTTATAGTATATTTCTCTTTCTCCGCTTTTCTCTTTTTCTCTTTCTTCCTTGTTTTTTTCCTCTTTCTATCATTCTTCTTATTTTCCTTCTTTCTCTTCCTCCACTTGCCTTTATTTTAAATACATACATACACACACACACACACACACACACACACACACACACACACACACACACACACACACACACACACACACACACACACACACACACACACACACGCAACACATGAGTGCAACAACTTTTCTGAAGACCAAAATAATAATAATAATGATAATGACAATAAGAGGAATAAGAAGAAAAAAGAACGAAATATAGAAAGGGAAGAGGGAACAAATAAAAGAAAAACAATAAAAAAAATAACCTTTGCTCCCTGTATCTCTGGTCCCAAAAGTCTACGGTGTAAAAACCCAGCTTTCGCACAGCATCCCCGAACGAGAGTCGATTTCAAACGATCACACACACACACCTTTCATTAACTTTTTTTTTCTTTTCTTTTTTTTTCTTTCTTTCTTTTTCTAGTGAGTAAGGAGGGGTGGGAGGGGGGAAGGGGGGGTCGGGGAGAGGGAATGTTACGGGTGACCTTTGACCTCTGACTTCACTTTTCCTCTTTCTCTCTTTCCTTGTTTGTCTTTGGTCCTTGTCATCTTTTATCTTTTTTTTTTCTTTATCTTCATCACTTCACTTAATTTTGTTTTTTGTTTTGTTATCTTAATTTATTTTTTATCATTTTTATTTAGTTTCCTTCTGCATGTATTTAGATCTTAAAATGTCCCGTTTTCAAAAGGAGATGATTGAGAAGAGGAGGAGAAAGACGAAGAGGACGAGGAGCAGGAAGAAGGGTAGGGGGAGGGGGAGGAGGAGGAGGAGGAGGAAGAAGATGAGGAGGAGAAGGTAGAAGAAGAGGAGGAGGAGAAGGAGGAAGGGGAAGGGAATGATGATGATGAGGAGGAGGAGAAAGAAGAAGAGGAAGAGGGGGAGAAGGAGGAGGAGGAAGAGGACTAGGGGGAGGAGGAGAAGGAGGAGGGGGTCGAGGAGGAATAGGAGGAGGAGGAGGAGGAGGAGGAGGAGGAAGACGAAGAGGAGGAGAAGGAGGAGGGGGAGGGGAATAAGAAGGAGGAGGAGGAGGAGAAAGAGAGGGAGGAGGAAGAAGAGGAAAAGGAGGAGGAGAAGGAAGAGGAGGAGGGAGGGGAATAGGAGGAGGAGGAGGAGGAGGAAAAGAAAAAAAGAAAAAAAGAAGAAGGAGAAAGAAGAGAAGGATAAGAAGGAAGAGGGGAAAGAGAGGGAAGATAAGGAGAAGGAAAAAGAAAGAGAGAGAAAAAAAAAAAACGGGATGGAAAAGACCCCATACCACCTTTCTCTCTCTCTATTTTTCTTCTCCTCCTGTCCCTCCCCATCCTCCTGTCCCTCCACCTCCTCTTCCACCACCTCCACCTCCTCTTCCACCACCTCCACCTCTACCTCCACCTCCTCTTCCACCACCTCCACCTCCACCTCCACCTCCTCTTCCACCACCTCCACCTCCACCTCCTCTTCCACCACCTCCACCTCCACCTCCACCTCCACCTGCTCCACCTCCTCCCCCTCTTCTCCTCCCCCTCCCAAAAATGCGCACGCAAGAGCCCCCTCCCCACTCAAAAGGAAAAAAAAAAATTCTCTTTTCCAAGTCTCTCTCTCAGTCGCCGAAAGGGGAAACTCGTCAAATATGAATCGTCGGTACATTGAAACAAGCTAAACCACACGAGAAATATTTACTTTCCGTCGAATAATTCATAAGAAGCCGACACTTTCACCGAAGGATGATTAAGCAGGAGAGAATTGACACGATTTTTTTTTCTTTTTTTTTTTACAATTTTGATTTTTATTCTTTTGATATTTTATCATTTTAAGAGAAGAAAGGGAGGGGGGGAGGGAGGGAGAGAGGGACTGAGGGATGGAGAGAAGGAAAGAGAGAGGGAGAAAAAAGAGAGGAAAGAGAGAGAGAGAGAGAGAGAGAGAGAGAGAGAGAGAGAGAGAGAGAGAGAGAGAGAGAGAGAGAGAGAGAGAGAGAGAGAGAGAGAGAGAGAGAAGAGAAAAAAAAAAAAAAAAAAAAAAGGAAAATAAAAGAGAAGCAAAGAGATACATAAATCAAAGCCCCCCCCCCCCCCCGAAGATAATTCAGACTAATTAGCGTCATTTTCACGGCAACAGAAAACGGAGTCTAAATTTTATTCCCTTTTATTGGCGTGAGTTGATTAATACCAAGGAATAAATAATGACGGAATCATTTTTTCTTCATTTCTCTCTCTCTTTCTCTTCTCTCCACCCCTCCCCCCTCTCTCTCCGTCTCTCTCTATCTCTCTTTCTCTCTCTTTCCGTCTGTCTCTCGGTCGCTCTCTCTCTCTCTCCTCTCTCTCTCTCCGTCTGTCTCTCGGTCGCTCTCTCTCTCTCTCTACCTAATTCTTTACCCTCCTTCCCTCCTTCCCCTTCCCTCCCACTCCCTCCTCTACTCTCACAAAACCTCAACAAGTGGGTGATGCGAAGAGGTAGGGGAGGGGGAGGGGGAGAGTGAGGGGGAGGAGGAGGTCATGATGACGTCATTTTGGTCCATTCTTCTCAGATTCTCGTCCTTTCTTTATTTATCTCTTTCTCTCTTTTCTTTGCCTTTTCAGGTTTGTTCGCCAGAGATAGAGAGATAGACAGATAGAGTTAGATAGATAGATAGATAGATAGATAGATAGATAGATAGAGAGAGAGAAGGGACGAGCAAACCAAAAAAAGGTAAAGAAAAAATAGAGAGAAAGAATGAAGAGGGGAAGAGAGGAAGCAGAAGAGTGAAAAGAAATAAAGCAAAAAGAGTTGGGAGTAAAGGAAGGGAGAAGAGGGGAAGGGAAAGGAAGCGGAAAAGAGCAAAAGAAACACGGAAAAGAAACAAACACAAAAGAGGGGACGGCGAGGGGAAGAAAGCTCCATATTGAGAAAAAAAAGGAGGTCCATGTGTGGCCATCTATCTCCACCATCTTTCCCCTCCCTCCCTCCCTCTACCTCCCCCTTCCTTTCCCCTCCTTCTTATCTCCACCATCTCCTCCCACTTCCCCTCGCTTCACAATTTTCAAAACATTATTATTTTTTCGCCTGTCAGGCCACTGTCTTTTTCCCTTCCTCCCCTTTCTTCCCCTCCCCCACTCCTCCCTTTTTCTTCTCTCATTTCTATGTCCCCTCCCCCTTGCCTTCATTTATTCCCCTCCTCCTCACCCCTCCCCCCCCCCAACACTTATCTTTGTTCCTTATTCGCTCCTTATCCCCCTCTGTGTCCCTTTCCTTCGTCTCCCTCTCCCTCTCCTTCCATTTCCCTTCCCTTCATCCCTCCATACGCCCCTCCACCTCTCTTTCCCCTCTCCCCCTCCTCCCTCCTCAACCCCCCTCCTGTCAGTCCCATTCACCTCCTCTTCCTTCCTCCCCTCCCTCCTTCCCTTCTCCCTCCTCTTCCCTTCCCTCCTCCCCTATTCTCTCCTCCCCCCTCCCTCCTCAACCCCTCTCATGGCACTCCCTTTCACCTCCTCCTCCTTCCTCTCTCCTCCTTCCCTTCCCTTCTCCCTCCTTCCCTTCCCTCCTCCTTCCTCCCTCCTCTCTCCTCTTCCTTCCCTCCAATGCCCATCCTCCCCTACCCCCTCCCCTACCCCCTCCCGTCACGCACGCTGAGCGGTTGCCACAAAAGTTCCCAACTCGGGCGTGGGAACAACACAATAGCCAAGGGAGAGTCCTCTTCTTGGGCGCTTGATATCCATAGCAGTTGGAAGCTATAACATAAGTAGTTTTGTCTAACAGTTACACACTCACTCATTCAATTACTCATTCAGTTTCGGGAACAATCATTCATTCATTCACTCACTCAATTACTCATTCAGTTTCGGAAACAATCATTCATTCATTCATTCACTCAATTACTTATTCTGTTTCGGAAACAACCATTCATTCATTCACTCACTCAATTACTCATTCAGTTTCGGGAACAATCATTCATTCATTCACTCACTCAATTACTCATTCAGTTTCGGAAACAATCATTCATTCATTCATTCACTCAATTACTTATTCTGTTTCGGAAACAACCATTCATTCATTCACTCACTCAATTACTCATTCAGTTTCGGAAACAACCATTCATTCATTCACTCAACTCATCCATTCACTCACTCATTCCCCTTATTCAATCACTCATTCATTCACTCCCTACTTTACTGAATCATTCCCTCACTCCCTACTTTACTCAATCACTCCCTCACTCACTCAAGTTAAGTGATTCGTCCAATCACCTATGCTGCTAGAACACTGTCCTGACAATCAGGAAAATAGATACAAAACAAAAAGCGACCCTATAGTGTCAGAACTGTGAATGTTAGAATTTCTAGCACGAAAATATTTCCGTTAGAATTTCAAGAACAGAACTGAACATTATTCTAGAACTTCTCGAAGGACACACCCATGGAAGAGCTACTGCTAGAATATTCTCCTATTACTGAACTAGGAGCATGAACATTCCCAATTAAAACTACTTCAAGAACATTCTCAATCACAACTTCCTTAGACAATTTTCCATCAAAACTTCTCTTCCTCCTCCTTCCTCTCCCCCCCCCCAACCCACCCCGCCTTCCTCAATCTTTAGAAAGAAAAAATATACTTATAACTACCCCCCCCCCCCGCCCCCTCTCCTTTACCATCCCCACCCCAAGAAAAAAAAAATGAAAATATAACTTTACTCTTCTAACTTCATAGAAAACGGAGTAAAAGTTGTCATAACTTGTTTCATGAAGAAAATGGGTTTCTTGTTGTTTGTATGAGAGAGAGAGAGAGAGAGAGAGAGAGAGAGAGAGAGAGAGAGAGAGAGAGAGAGAGAGAGAGAGAGAGAGAGAGAGAGAGAGAGAGAGAGAGAGAGAGAGAGAGAGAGAGAGAGAGCGAGAATGAAAGAGAGAAAGAGAGAGAGAGAGAGAGAGAGAGAGAGAGAGAGAGAGAGAGAGAGAGAGAGAGAGAGAGAGAGAGAGAGAGAGAGAGAGAGAGAGAGAGAGAGAGAGAGAGAGAGAGAGAGAGAGAGAAAAAGAGAAAGAGAGAGAGAGAAGGAGAGAGAGAGTGAGAGAGAGAGGGAGAGAAAGAGAAAGAAAGAGCGAGAGAGAGAGATAAATTTCATTTTTTCTGTATGATGAATACCAAATTTTAACACATCTAAATAAAAGGCAAAATATAGTCTACTATCCGACACTGAGTGCCCCCCCCCACTCCCTGCCCCTAAGGCACTAATTAAAATAGTCTATGTTCAACTTTTTTTCCCAATACAGTCTGATTTTTTTTTTTTTTTTTTTTTTTTTTTAAGATTTGGATGCGTACTCCAGTATAATGGATTTTCCTTTTTTGCTTTTGTAATTATAGTTGGAAATATTGTTATCATTATCTTTATTCAATATGAAAATGAATATTCTGGAGAGTGTGTATGTGAGAGAAAGGGAGGGGGGAGGAGGAGGAAGGGAGGGAGGGAGGGAGGGAGGGAGGGTGAGAGAGAGAGAGAGAGAGAGAGAGAGAGAGAGAGAGAGAGAGAGAGAGAGAGAGAGAGAGAGAGAGAGAGAGAGAGAGAGAGAGACGAATATAGAGAGATAGAGTTTATTATCTTTACTTTTCTTATTTTACTTTTTTACTTTTCCTCCCTCCTCTTTCTCCTCTTCCCCCTTCCTTTTTTTTCTCCTTCCGATTCTCCCTCTGTTTCTATTCCTCTCTCTCTTTATGCCTTAGTTTTCCTTTCCTCCCTCCACTCCCCTCCTCTCCCCCTCCCCCTCCCCCTCTCCCCTCTAGGCCCCACGTATCTGCCCGACACGATTTTTATAACCTCCTTCCTTTCCCATCTCCGCCCCCCCCCCCCCACCTCCTACCATTTCCCCCTCCTTCCTCCTTCCCCTTCTCACTCTCCCCCCACCCCTCACCTCCACCCCGCCCTCCCTAGCCGTAAACTTCCGGTGCCGGAAAACTTGATCCTTCCTGAGTGTCGCTGACCAAAACTTTCCCCCCTCCTCCTCCTCCTCCTCCCTCCTCCTCCCTCCTCCTCCTCCTCCTCTTACCCCCCCCTCACCCTTCTCCCTTCTCCTTCGCCTCTCATCATCTTCCTCTCCCTTCTCTTCCACCCCTCCCCCCCCCTATTCTCCCCTCTCCCTCCCTCTCCCTCCCTCTCCCTTATCCCCCACCCCCACCCTTAGCTCTCCTCACATCACTCGCTCTCACACAAACTTCGAAATGACCTTTGAGAAAGTTCTTCAGTCTGACAGGAAGGGGGGAGGGGGGATTGGGGGAGGGTAAATGGGGGGAGGAGGAGGGGGGGTAAATGGGAGGAGGGAGGATAATAAGAGAGTGGGGTGAAAGTGAAGGAAGGAGGGAATTTAGGGAGGAAGGTAAAGAGAGAAGGAGAGAG
This sequence comes from Penaeus japonicus, assembly GCA_017312705.2. Classification (NCBI taxonomy): domain Eukaryota; kingdom Metazoa; phylum Arthropoda; class Malacostraca; order Decapoda; family Penaeidae; genus Penaeus; species Penaeus japonicus. Next base: position 319,372 of record BOPN01000804.1, read on the forward strand.
AGAGAGAGAGAGAGAGAGAGAGAGAGGGATGGACAGAGGGAGAATAGAGAAAGAATTGGCGGAGAGGAAAAGAAAGAGAGAGAGAGAGAGAGAGAGAGAGAGAGAGAGAGAGAGAGAGAGAGAGAGAGAGAGAGAGAGAGAGAGAGAGAGAGAGAGAGGAGAAGAATTAGAGGAAGGGAATGAGGGAGAGAGTATGATAGAGGAGAGAAAGAAAGGCAGAAAGTGGGGTAAGGGGAGGGGAATGAGGGAGGAGGGGGTAGACAGAGAGGGGGGGGGGGGAAG
>BOPN01000804.1:324653-329653 GCA_017312705.2 Penaeus japonicus
CGTACGATCTGAATAGAAATGTTTCGGTGGCTGGGAGGGGGATGGAAGGGGGGGAAGGGGGAAGAGGGATGGGGGGAATGGGGATGGGGGAGGGAGGGTTGGTGAAAGGGAGGGAGGGAGGAAGGGAGGGAGAGAGGGGGAAGGGGAAGGATAGGAGGGAGGGAGGGAGGAAAGGTGGATGAAGAGGGAAGGAGGAAGGGAGGGAGGGAGGGAGGGAGGGTGGATGAAAGGAAGGGAGGGAAGGAGGGAGATAGGGAGGGAGGGAAGGCGTTAGGGAGGGAGGGAGGGAGGGAGGGAGATAGGGTGGGAAGATGGGGGGAGGAAGGGAGGGAGGGCGGAAAGACGGAAGGAGGGAGGAATAACTGTAAAACGAAAATACATAAAACAAAAATCTGAATCCAAACAATTAAATCTAGAAATACTTCCCCTCCTTCCCCCTCATCGCACCCCCCAAAAAAAAGGCCAAACAAAGAAACAAGTAAACAAAACAAAACAAAAGACAAAAAGAGAGCCAAGACACTGGAAATTCAAAAGAGTCATAAATAAGGCGACCTCAGTAACACCAAAACTTCATCCATAAAAGTATAATCCCTTTCTGCGAGGCTCCAACTACTGCAGTAAACATGGAGAGAGAGCGAGAGAGAGAGAGAGAGAGAGAGAGAGAGAGAGAGAGAGAGAGAGAGAGAGAGAGAGAGAGAGAGAGAGAGAGAGAGAGAGAGAGAGAGAGAGAGAGAGAGAGAGAGAGAGAGAGAGAGAGAGAGAGAGAGCGAGAGATAGGTAGAGAGAGAGAGAAAGAGATAGGTAGGTAGAGAGAGAGACAGAGAGAGAGAGAGAGAGAGAGAGAGAGAGAGGGAGAGAGAGAGAGAGAGAGAGAGAGAGAGAGAGAGAGAGAGAGAGAGAGAGAGAGAGAGAGAGAGAGAGAGAGAGAGAGATAGGTAGAGAGAGATAGGTAGAGAGAAAGAGATGGGTAGAGAGAGAGAGAAGAAGAAGAAGAAGAAAATCAAGAGAGAGAAAGAGAAAAAGAGAGACAGACAAACACAAAGACGAAAAAGCGAGGCAGAAAGAGACAAAGCGAAAAGACAAAACACCAAGAACAAAGGAGAACCAAAAAGAAAGAAAGAAAGAAAGAAAGAAGAAAAAATCAGCAAATAAAGACCTCAGCGAAAACCTCCGGAAAGAATTTCAACCGAAACACAAACGCTGAAGGTGTCCTCTTGGCATTCCTCAGGGTCAAATTACCTGTTAACCAATTTAAGTGGTGTCCTTTTCGGCTCACTCTCACTCTTCTCTCACTCTCTTACTCTCACTCTCTCTCTATCTTTCTCTCTCTCTCTCTCTCTCTCTCTCTCTCTCTATCTCTCTCTCTATCTCTCTCTCTCTATCTATCTATCTATTCTCTCTCTCTCTCTCTCTCTCTCTCTCTCTCTCTCTCTCTCTCTCTCTCTCTCTCTCTCTCTCTCCCCACCCTCTCTCTCTCTCTCTCTCTCTCTCTCTATCTATCTATCTCTATTTCTCTCTCTCTCTCTCTCTCTCTCTCTCTCTCTCTCTCTCTCTCTCTCTCTCTCTCTCTCTCTCTCTCTCTCTCTCTCTCTCTCTCTCTCTCTCTCTCTCTTTCTCTATCTCTCTATCTCTCTATCTCTCTCTCTCTCTATCTATCTCTTTCTCTCTCTCTCTCTCTCTCTCTCTCTCTCTCTCTCTCTCTCTCTCTCTCTCTCTCTCTCTCTCTCTCTCTCTCTCTATCTATCTATCTATCTCTATCTATCTATCTATCTATCTCTATCTCTCTCTCTCTCTCTCTCTCTCTCTCTCTCTCTCTCTCTCTCTCTCTCTCTTTCTCTTTCTCTCTTTGTCTCTCCCTCGTTTTCATTGTCCATCCTATTTCCCTTTCCTGCGAGGGGAGGAGGAGGAAGTATGGGGAGGAGGGGGGGGGGTACCATTTGGCGGCGAGGCAAACACAGAAACCTTTGTGACAAGTGAAAGGCTGGGAGTTTACGGACTGCCTCGCTCTTTCCCTCCCCCTCCCCCCTCTCTCTATATATATCTATCTCTCTCTCTATCTATGTCTCTATCTTTATCTTTCTCTCTCTCTCTCTCTCTCTCTCTCTCTCTCTCTCTCTCTCTCTCTCTCTCTCTCTCTCTCTCTCCCTCTCTCTCTCTCTCTCTCTCTATTCTCTCTCTCTATTCTCTCTCCCTCTCTGATTCTCGCTTTCGCTCACTCACTCACTCACTTACTCACTCACCCATCCACCCACTCACTCATCCACTCACTCACTCACTCACTTACTCAATCACTCTCTCTCTCTCAACATTAATTATCTTTATAACATCCTCTTGAACATTCTTCAAATACTTTATTCTGTCATTTCATATATTTTCTGTCACACATACTTGTCACACAATATTGCAGCCTTCTAATCTCTCTCTCTCCTTCCCTTTCTTTTTCCCTCATTTCCGTCTCTCCTGCCTCCTTACCCCCCCCCCTCTTTTTCTTTCTTATTCTTCTCCCCTCTCCTCCTCCTCTTTCCTCTCTCACTCTCTTTCTTCCCTCCTCCTTCTCTACTCCTCTTCTTTATTCCCATTACTTCTTTTCCTTCTCCTTTTCTATTTTTTCTTGTGTGCCCTCTATCCTCCCTTTTTACGCCCCCTCTCTCCTCCCTTTCTCCCTCTCTCGACACCCCTCTTCCCCTCCCTTCGTCCTCCTTCGCCTGCCCTATGCCTCCTCCTTCCCCTCCCTACGTCCTCCACCCTTCTCCCCTACCAGTTGCCTCCCCCTCCCTTCCCTTCCCTCCTACCCCACCCCCCCCCTCCCCCCTCCCCCACCATATGACAGTCGTGCACCAGCGTGGGAAAAGTACGTCTCAGATTCTCGTCACATCTGGCGAATCCTATAAAACTCCGTATCGTAAAATGACACCGATGATATATATATAAAAAAAGAACGAGAAAAAGAAGGAAAAAAAAAATAAAGATTTTACGCTCGTCACTCTTATTGCATTGCATTCCGTCGCGGCGATCGTATTTTGTCACCTTTTTGCAACTCATTTTTTTTTTCTTTTTCTAATTCTCACTCATTTCCTCTCATTCATCATCCATCGCTTCCTCCTCATTGTCATCATCGTCATCGTCACCTATTCTTCTCATCCATTTTTTATATATTCTTTTATATTTATTTTTAATTATAATTCACATTTGATCCTATGTTGCTTTAACAATATTATTTATTTGTCTTAACATTGAGAGAAGGTTGAATGGGGGGGGGGGGGATGGGAAATGGGGGAGGGGGAGGGAAATGGGAGAAGTGGGAAGGAAATGTGGGAGGGAGATGGAAATGGGAGAGGGAGATGGAAATAGGGGAGGGGGGGAAGGGGGACGGGGAGGGAAGTAGGAGAAGGGGTAAGAAAATGGGGGAGGGGTGGGAAATGGGGGAAGGAGGAGGGGAAAGAGGGAGGAAAAAGGAAAAGAGGAGGGAAGAGGAATGGGAGCAGAGAGGGGACGACAGGGAAAAGAGGCGGAGAGGGGGTCGGGAGGGAGACGGCTTGCAACATAGGCAAATTCTGCAAAGAGTGCAATTATCAGAGCGACTTTGACCCCTTTTACCTCTCGATCTCACCGTATCAAGGGAGAGTCCAGTAAAATCATTTTGTTATTTATGGCCAAAATTCCCTTACTCTCTTAATCTTTTTTCATTAGCATTTGTATTTGATTATCAACAAATTAATTCATTTATGTTGCAGTTAATCGAATACATCTCACACGCACATGTATCTATTTATCTAACTATCTATCCATAGCTATAACTTTCTCTTGATCTGTCTATCTTTATATATCTATTTATCGAATTGTCTGTCTGTTTACCTAACTATCTATCTATCTGTCTGTCTGTCTATCTATCTATCTATCTCTCTATCTGTCTCTCTCTCTGTCTCTGTCTCTGTCTCTGTCTCTCTCTCTCTCTCTCTCTCTCTCTCTATCTATCTATCTATCTATCTATCTATATATATTTATATATATATATATATATATATATATATATATATATATATACATATATATATACATATATATATATATATATATATATATATATATATATATATATATATATATATATATATATATATATATATATATACATATATATATATGTATATATATATATATATATATATATAAAGAAAGAAAGAAAAAAAAAATATATATATATATACATATACACATCTATCATACATAGAAAAAGACAATAAAAAGCACGAGCCAAGACCCTCCCCTGGCCGTGTTTAGAAGCACGAGCGACTGTTTCTGGAAACCCGAGCCAGCTTCGTTCAGATCTGATGGCGGCGTTGCACCGAGGATCTCTTTCCCTCATGTTGCAACTGCTCTTCTGACGCCATTTCGCTACGGATTTTGTGCTTCCTTTATGCTATTATCTGTATTATTAGTGTTAATGACCTGTTGATATTGGTTATTACTTTTGCAATTGAAAAGAATATATATACCGTATATTATTGCTAGTATCATTACACGGTGATTATATTATTCTGATGAACGTAGCAGAATTTAAATTATTATTTTTCATCATCTGTTTTTTTTTTTTTTTTTGCAAGAAATGTCAGCTCTATCGCCGTCATCATAGTTTTCTCTATCTCGCCCTCCTCCTCTATCCCTCCTCCTACCCCCCTTCCCCTCTCCCCCCTCTTCACACAAAGAGTGCTAAAAACCTGGCAACAATTAATACCAATTATTCTATTTATCTCTCTCTTTGCCATTATCTGTCTCCCTTTCTCTCTTACATCTGTTAGAGAGAGAGAGAGAGAGAGAGAGAGAGAGAGAGAGAGAGAGAGAGAGAGAGAGAGAGAGAGAGAGGGAAAGAGAGAGAGAGAAATTAAAATCTAGATAGAAAAAATAAGAACTAGAGAACACAGCTTAGAAAAAGAAGAAGATAATAGCAGTGGGAAGAGTAGACGGGGGAGGGGAGAGGGGGAGGGGGAGGTAGGCAAGCG
>BOPN01000804.1:342153-344653 GCA_017312705.2 Penaeus japonicus
TCCTCCTTCCCTCCCACTCTCCCTCCTCCCCTCCCTCCTTTTCTTCCTCCCTCCTCCTTCCCTTCCACTCCCCCTCCCTCCCTCCTTTACTTCTCCCCCTTCCTTTCCTTCCACTCTCCCTCCTTCCCTTCCACTCTCCCTCCCTCCCTCCCTCACTACCAATATCTCCGTGTATCTCCCTGTTCGTCGTATTGCCCTTTAGCATCGCTTCCGTTAAGTCATCTTCTGTTTCATCTCCCTCTTTTATCAAATATTCCCGTGGATTAGAATAACTCAATCTGTCGTCTGTACAGATTTTCCGAGATCAACAGGAAATCTTTTTTTTTTTTTTTTTCCTTTTTTTTTACCCGGCGAAGCTGTATTTTCTGGATTCATTATTATTTTTTTTTTTTCTCTCTTTTGCGATGCTCCATTTTCTGATTTTTTTTTTTTTTTTTGTCATTTGTTTTTTTTCTTTATTCCTCCTCTCCTCTGTTCGTCTTTTTATTCTCTCTCTCTCTTTCATTCTTTCGCTTTCTCTCTCTCTCTCTCTCTCTCTCTCTCTCTCTCTCTCTCTCTCTCTCTCTCTCTCTCTCTCTCTCTCTCTCTCTCTCTCTCTCTCTCTCTCTCTCTCTATATATATATATATATATATATATATATATATATATATATATATATATATATATCATACAACAACAACTACAAAAAAGAAAGAAAAAAAGAAAGAAGAAGAAGAAGAAGAAAAAAAAAAAAAAAACAGGCAATAAACGCACGTAGGAAACGCCTCTCACGTAAAGGCCATATTTCAAGCTTAAACCCCCAGAAAAACAGTTTTATCTGCTCTCGAATATTTGCACCGTTAGAGGAACTGTTGTGAATAAATGCTTTTTTTGGCTTTTCCTTTCACGACTGGAGGAGGGAGTGGAGGGTAGAGGGGGGGGGTAAGAAAGGAGTATTTTTAACATTTCTATTTTATTTATTTATTTATTTATTTATTTATTTATTATTATTATTATTTTTTGAAGTGGGAGAAGGGGTAGGAGGTTGTAGGAGAGGGAGGTTGGGGTGTGTGTGTGTGGGGGGGGAGGAAAGTGCGAAGGAAAGGAAAACTAAAAAAAAAAAAAACTAACAACAAAAACAGTCAAGACGGCAAAAAGAAGAGAAAAAGGATGAGGATGATGAAAAGGAGGAAGAGGAGAAGGAGAAGTGAGGGGAGTGAGAGGGAGGAAGAAGGAAGGGTAGAGGAAGGAAGAGAAAAAGAAAAAGAAAAAAAAGTATTTTTTTAAGGGGCGTGGGGGGAAAATTTGAGGTAATTCGTTTTAAATGCGTTTAATTGGCTTCGGATTCTCTCTTGGCTGAGTTGACAGCGGAGGAGGAGGAGGAAGAGGAGGAGGAGAAAGAAGAGGAGGAAGAGGAGGAGGAGGAGGAGGAGGAGAAAGAAGAGGAGGAAGAGGAGGAGGAGGAGGAGGAGGAGGAGAAAGAGGAAGAAGAGGAAGAGGAGGAAGCGGAGGAAGAGCAGAAAGAAGAGGATGAAGAGGAGAAGAAGGAGGAGGAGATGATGGTGATGAGGAGGAGGAGGAAGAAGAAGAAGAATATGAGGATGATGGAATGAGGTAGATGAGTAAGAATAAGATAAAAATATGATGAGGAAGAAGAAGAAAAGGAGGAGAAGGAGGAAAGAGAAACAAGAAGCAGATGGAGAAAAAGAAAAGGGAAGAAGGGGGAAGAATAGGAAGAGAAGAAAGGAGAAATGAGCAAAGAAGGATAACGAAGGGAAAGGAAAAGCGAAATAAAAGTACGCAGTTAATCAGAGGAGGATACGAAGGAAGAAAAAGGAAGAAGAAGGAAGAAGATGGAAGAAGAAGGGAGGAGAAGGAAAAAGAAGGAAGAAGAAGGAAGAATATGGAAGAAGAAGGGAGGAGAAGGAAAAAGAAGGAAAAAGAAGGACGAAGAAGGAAGAAGGAAGAATAAAGGAGAAGGAAGAACAAAGAAGAATAAGGAAGAATACGGAATAATAAGGAATAAGAAGGAAGAAGAAAGAAGAAGGAAGAAAAAGAAAAGAAGAGGGACACATAACAATAACACGAGATGATCACAAGATTACGGGGAGGGAGAACGTGGGCAGAACACAAGGTTGCACAGAAAGCATTCACTCCCCTACCCCCTCCTCCCCACTCCCCCCTCTCTCTTCCCTTACTCCTCCTTACCTCTCTCCTCCCCACTCTTCCCTTTTTGCTTCCCACTCCCCCCTCTCTCCTCCCTACTCCTACCTCTCTCCTCCTCATTCCTCCCTCTCTCTTCCCCACTCCCCCTCTCTCCTCCCCACTCCCTTCCTCCTACCCTTCATACTTTCGCTCCTCCCTTCCCTCCTACTTCCTCTATCCTCCTCACTTCCCCCTTACCCCCCCCCTCCCCTCCATTCTCCTCCAAGCTGTTATGTTCATTTTCTTGATTGAACAATTCTAGTCTTTTCTCCTCTTTCTCCTTCTCTTTTTTTTCTTTTTTTCTTTTTTTTTAC
>BOPN01000804.1:349653-354653 GCA_017312705.2 Penaeus japonicus
ATAGATAGATAGATAGATAGATAGAGAGAGATAGGGAGAGATGGAAAGTGTATGAACAGGTAGAGAAACGGAGGGTAAAAGAGGTAGATAGAGCAGTAATTGGACAGGCAATCAGGCAGATATCTGTTCGGAGAGAGGGGAAAGGTGTGTGTGTGTGTGTGTGTGTGTGTGTGTGTGTGTGAGAGAGAGAGAGAGAGAGAGAGAGAGAGAGAGAGAGAGAGAGAGAGAGAGAGAGAGAGAGAGAGAGAGAGAGAGAGAGAGAGAGAGAGAGAGAGAGAGAGAGAGAGAGAGAGAATAAAACTAAGAGCAAGAGAAAAAGCGTGAGAAACAAAAAAACGAGAGAGAGTCAGGCTACAGCTGCTATTCTGAATTTCCTATCGGTCGCTTTGAAATCTTAGTAATCAACAAATTTTGGCTCCGCTCTATCGGGCCAGCACGAGAGCGGCGGCGAGAGAGAAGGTCAACTTTTTTAATTATCCACAGCAGGTGAAGGGAAGGGTAGGGGGGGGGGGGGTGGAGGGGAGGGGAAGGGCAGGTGAAGGGAAGGGAAGGGGAGGGGGTGGAGGGAAGGGGAAGGGCAGGTTAAGGGAAGGGGAGGGGGTGTGGAGGGGAGGGGAAGGGCAGGTGAAGGGAAGGGGGAGGGGGGGTGGAGGGCAGGTGGAAGGGAGGGAAGGGAAGGGGGAGGGCAGGTGGAAGGGAGGAAAGGGAGAAGGGGGGGGGCAGGATGGAGAAGGGGAATGTTGGGGGCAACAGGGAAAGGGGGGAAGGGGAAGGGGGTATAGCAGGGTGGGGGATGATGGTGGAGAGGGGGGAGGGGAGAAGGTGGAGGAAGGAGAGTGAGGAAGTATAATGATTATACAAGAGGAAAGGGGGATGAAAGAGGGAAATGGACAACGGTAAGGGGTTGAAAAAATGGGGGAATGTGGGGGGAATGGAAGGAGCGACACATACCTTTGTCATCTCCCATCCCCTCTCCCTAATCTACCCCCACTCTCTCCCCCCCCCTCCCCAGTTCAGTAACTCCAACATGTAAAATAACCATCGTGATTGATTTTTTTTTTTTTTTTTTTAAATAAAGAGACACTTAAACACAGAATGTGAAAAAGAGGGGAGTGGGATGGGGGGTGAGGGAGGATGGGGGAAGGGGCAGGGAAAAGAGGGAGGGGAGATAGAGGTAGGGAGGATAGGGGAATGGGGGATGGGTGTAGGGGGTAGTGGGGACGGGGGAAGGGGAAGGGGAAGGGGAGGGGAGAGGGGAAGGGGGAAAGAGAGTTGGAGGGAGGGAGCGAGGGATTTGGTGCGGGGGTGGGGGTGTGGGGGTGAGAGAGGTAGAAAAAAGGGGGTTTCAAATTCTGCAAATGATGAGATCTTTTGAATCGAAATTTCCTCTCTTTATTTTCTAACATTTCCTGCCTTTGAGTTCGATTTTTTTTAAAATTGTAAATGTCTCTTTTCTATTTTTTTTTTCTTTTTTTGTCCTTTATCTTTTTTCTCCCTTTCCCCTTTCCTTTAATTCGACGTGGGGAGGAAGAGGAAAGATTGATGATGGATAAAGCGAGTCGGTTGGAAGGAAGGGAGAGAGGGAGAGGAAAAGGAGGGAAGGAAGAGGAGAGAGAGAGAGAGAGAGAGAGAGAGAGAGAGAGAGAGAGAGAGGGAGAGAGAGAGAGAGAGAGAGAGAGAGAGAGAGAGAGAGAGAGAGAGAGAGAGAGAGAGAGAGAGAGAGAGAGAGAGAGAGAGGGAGAGAGGGAGAGAGGGAGAGGGGGAGAGAGAGAGAGAGAGAGAGAGAGAGAGAGAGAGAGAGAGAGAGAGAGAGAGAGAGAGAGAGAGAGAGAGAGAGAGAGAGAGAGAGAGAGAGAGGGTGGGTGGGAAAAAGGGAAGAAAGGGAGTAAGACGGGAAGGAAGGAAGAAGAGGAGGGAGGAAGGGAAAAGGGAAAGGAAGGAAGGAGTAAGGGAGGGAGGAAAGGGAAGATGGAGAGAGGGAAGAAGGGACGCCGAGAGTCACAAAGAGCATAATTAATGTCCTCAACTAAATGCCAGGTGCCACACGAATAGCAAATACATGTATAAACGCATACAACCACACAACCACACACACACACACGCACACACTCCTCCCCCCCCCCCACACACAGTTCCCCCCCACCACCAACACACACACACACATACACACACTCCTCCCCCTCCCCCCCACACACACTATTCCCCAACTCACCCACCCACCCACCCACCCACCAGCACACACACACACACAGACACACACACACACACTCCTCCCCCTCCCCCTCCCCCCACACACAATTCCCCACCCACCCACCCACCAACACACACACCACACACACACACACACACACACACACACACACACACACACACACCAAGAGACCCAGAGACCCCAAGCATATTTGAAACAGAGTCTAATTTTGATGCAAGAATCATCAGGTTCAATCCGATTCTCAATTCAATCCCCACCCGTTAAAAAAAAAGAGAGAAAAAAAAAAAAAAAAAAAAAAAAAATCAGAGGATTACAGCGCATCGTCCACAGACACGACCTTGCATTAAAGGATCCGAAATGACATGAATGACTGGCGGGAAACTAATTTCATGAATGTAAATGGGGTTACGGAAAAATATAGATCATGAATATATATATATATATATATATATATATATATATATATATATATATATATATATATATAAATATATATATATATATACATACACACACACACACACACACACACATATATATATATATATATATATATATATATATATATATATATATATATATATATATATATATATATGTATACATATATATGTATGTATATATATATATATATATATATATATATATATATATATATATATATATATATATATATATATATATATATATATATATATATATATACATGAGCCAAGGTAGCCATTCATCCCACCAGGTTCACATGGGCAGTAATGAAAGCCCTAAAACCTCGGACACAGATAACCCATGTCGAGAACGCCTTCATCATCATCTGACCATATTAAACAAGACCCAGTTTGGTCTAGGCTTCCACACCCCCTTCCCTTCCCTTCCCCTCCCCTTTCCCTTTCACCTTTCCCCTTCCCCTCCTCCCCCGCCCCTCCCCCTTGCGCTGACGCCGGAGTTAATCCCCGGGATTTACTTCTGAATCCAATTAGCTGGAATCAATTAATCCCATCGTATTAAGGTTATGATTGGAGAGCCAGATAGATGGAGAAACCAATCACGGGTGATTTTTTTTTTTTTTTTATGTCTGCAAGCTAATAAGGCACAACCTAATTAGTCTTCGTTACTTCTAAATTTATTGTTTTCTCTGTCTGGCTGCTTCTGTTTCTGTTTCCGTTTCTGTCTGTCTCTTGCTCTCCCCCCCCTTCTCTCTCTCTCTCTCTCTCTCTCTCTCTCTCTCTCTCTCTCTCTCTCTCTCTCTCTCTCTCTCTCTCTCTCTCTCTCTCTCTCTCTCTCTCTCTCTCTCTCTCTCTCTCCTGTGTATCTGCGAAACCACCGAATTTAATACGGGTCGTGGGATCTAACAAGGATATATCAATTTTAATTTTTTCCTTTGCTGTTCGTGCATGGAATTGGAAGGTGAACGCCAGGGACGGGGACGGGGATAGGGATAAGGATAGGGATAAGGATAGGGATAGGGATAGGGATAGAGATAGGGAGAGGGACAGGGATTAGGATAGGGATGGAGACGGGAACAGGGGCAGGGACAAGGGCAGGGACAGGGATAAAGATAGGATAGAGATAGGGGCAGGGACAAGGACAGGGATAGGGATAGAGATATGGATATGGATATGGATAGTAATAAGGGTAGGGATAGGGATAGGGATATGGTAGGGATAGGGATAGGGATAGGGATAGGGATAGGGATAGGGATAGGGATAGGGATAGGGATAGGGATAGGGATAGAGATAGGGAGAGGGACAGGGATTAGGATAGGGATGGAGACGGGAACAGGGGCAGGGACAAGGGCAGGGACAGGAACAGGGACAGGGATAAAGATAGGATAGAGATAGGGGCAGGGACAAGGACAGGGATAGGGATAGAGATATGGATATGGATATGGATAGTAATAGGGGTAAGGATAGGGATAGGGATAGGGATAGGGATATGGTAGGGATATGGTAGGGATAGGGATAGGGATAGGGATAGGGGTAGGGATAAGGATAGGGATAGGGATAGGGATAGGGATAGGAATAGGGATAGGGATAGGGATAGGGATAGGGATAGGGATAGGGATAGGGATAGGGATAGGGATAGGGATAGGGATAGGGATAGGGATAGGGATAGGGATAGGGATATGGTAGGGATATGGTAGGGATAGGGATAGGGATAGGGATAGGGATAGGGACAGGGACAGGGACAGGGACAGGGATAGGGACAGGGACAGGGATAGGGATAGGGATAGGGACAGGGACAGGGACAGGGACAGGGACAGGGACAGGGACAGGGACAGGGATAGGGATAGGGATAGGGACAGGGACAGGGACAGGGACAGGGACAGGGATAGGGACAGGGACAGGGATAGGGATAGGGATAGGGATAGGGATATGGTAGGGATATGGTAGGGATAGGGATAGGGGTAGGGATAAGGATAGGGATAGGGATAGGGATAGAATAAAATAAAGAATAAAGAATAAAAGAATAAGAATAAGAGATAAGAGAATAAGAATAGAATAAGAGATAAAGACCAAAGAATAAGAATAAAGAGATAAAGAATAAAAGAGATAAAGAGATAAAGACAAAGAATATAAATAAAGAATATAAATAAGAACAAAGAATAAAAGAGATAAGAATAAAAGAACAAGAGACAAGAACAAGAACAAGAACAAGAATAAAAGAACAAGAACAAGAATAAGAGATAAGAGATAAAGGAATAAGAGACAAGAACAAGAACAAGAGTGCAAAAGAACAAGAATAAGACAAGAACAAAGAATGAAGATAAAGACCAAGAATAAAAGTTTCA
>BOPN01000804.1:359653-364653 GCA_017312705.2 Penaeus japonicus
AAGAGCGAGGGGGAGAAAAGAGGAGAGAGAGAGAGAGAGAGAGAGAGAGAGAGAGAGAGAGAGAGAGAGAGAGAGAGAGAGAGAGAGAGAGAGAGAGAGAGAGAGAGAGAGAGAGAGCGAGATCGAGAAGAGCGAGGGGGAGAAAAGAGGAGAGAGAGAGAGAGAGAGAGAGAGAGAGAGAGAGAGAGAGAGAGAGAGAGAGAGAGAGAGAGAGAGAGAGAGAGAGAGAGAGAGAGAGAGAGAGAGAGAGTAAAAGAGAGAGAAAGAAAGAGAGAGAGAGAGAGAAAGAGAGAAAGAGATAGAGTAAGTGAGAGAGAGAGAGAGAGAGAGTAAGAGAGAGAGAGAGAGAGAGAGAGAGAGAGAGAGAGAGAGAGAGAGAGAGAGAGAGAGAGAGAGAGAGAGAGAGAGAGAAAGCTGAGTTCTATAAACATTAAAGAAAAGCGATTTCACCCGACAACATGTTGAAGACATCAAATACGAAAGCCGCAAGAAACAAAACGATTTGTCGAGCGGAAGTTCACCGAAAACGGGGTGGAAAAAGTCGTTTTCAAAAATATTTCCCTACGTTTCGTGTGATGTGGTTTGTGTTGTCGTGTTTCGTGTGTGCTTGTTTGTTTCCTTTTGATCGTGGGTGGGGGAGGGGGTTTGAGAGTGTGCGTATGGGGGGGGGGGGTCGATTGTGCGTGTGTGTGTGGGGGGGGGGGGGCGATTGTGTGTTTGTGCGTGTGTGTGTGTGCGGAGTGTGTTTGAGTGTGTGTGTGTGGGAGGGGGGGGATTTGTGGCACACACACAAATACACACACATAAACACACACACAAGCAACAAAGCTAAAGTCGTGTCTAAAATGTACCCATAATTTCAACAGATTACCTTATTTATCTGTCTATTGAGGCATATCTCAATTAATCAGCATTTTTAGAACGAATATATATACGCAAATCCTAGAGGAAAAAATCATCATAAAAACTAAAAAAAACTAAAAAAAAAAAAAAAAAACACATGAACAAACATGAATACATGTTACGAGTCAAAAGCCAGTTCTTCATGATTGCTACTTTTTTCACTCATCCCCGGAGAGAACACACACAAAGGAACACATACATTATCCTCACTTTCCCAACTCCCCCCCCCCCCCTGAAAATGAGTTAAAAAAAAGTAGTAATAATAATAAAATGAACTTTAATCTTCTCAGTACGCCATCAGTCGTAACAGCGGTCCCCTGTATAATTCATAATACGGATTCTCTCTCGTTTTCCCTTTGCATTCCCGGTCACTTTGCGTTACGTACATACCTGGGCAAGTCTCCTTAGTCAGGGGGACTTCCAGCGTATGACATCCAGTGCTTTTCTCTCTCTCTCTCTCATTTCTGTCTTTTACTTTACTTTTTTTTCTTTTGTATTTCTTTGCTTTGTCTCTCTTAATCTTTCTCCTCTCTCTCTCTCTTTTTTTAATCATTTTTAATTCTTTTCATTGTCTGTTTTAATCGATCTTACCTCTTTTTTTTCCTGAATTCTCCCTTCCTCTCTCTCCTTTCCTTCCTCTTTCTGTCTTTCTCTCTCTCTCTCTCCTTCTCCATCTCTCTCTGTCGCTCTCTCTCTCTCTCTCTCCTTTTCCTTCTCTGTCTCTGTCTCCGTCTCTCTCCTTCTCCTTCTCTCTCTCTTACTCCCTTCCCAAGACTTTTCTATTAAACGCTTACAAATCGAGTCCACCGAAATATGGTGTGATTCCCCGAAGACTATATTACTCTTTACTCAATTATTTTCTGCCGGGAAACTTACTTAAAGGAGACATTCAGGAGATGAGGAGGAGGAGAAGAGGGGGAGGGTTAAAGAGAGGTGGAAGAGAAAGTGATGGAGAAAGAAAGGGAAAATGAAAAGAAGGAAGAGGAGGAAGCGGAGCAGGAGCTGAAGGAAAAGGAGGAAGAATAAGAACAAGAAGAAAGAGACGAAGTAGGAGGAGGAGGAGGTAGAATATGATGAAAAGAAGGAGGAGAAGGAAAAAGAAGAAAAAAGGTGGAAGAAGAAAGGAAATGGAGAAAGAATAAAAAGCCGGAGGAGAAGAAGGAGAAAGAAAAGTAGGAGGAGAAGGAGGAGGAAAGAGAGAGAAGAAGTATAAGGAAGAAAATGAGGAGGAAGTAGAAGAAGAAGAAGAAGAAGAAGAGGAAGAGGAGAAGGAAGATGCAGAGGAAGCACAGGGTTAGAGGGAGAGCGAAAGACGCAGGAGGGCGAAAAAGAGGACACGAAAGAGGCGACGAAGAGGAAAGCGAAATTAGAGTTACTCTGCAGTAAAATTTCGTCATCATCAATGTTAAGGTTGGTTCTCTCGCTGTGCATTCCCCTCGCTTTTGGTTCGTCAAGCTCTGTCTGTTTATCTCTCTCTGTCTCTCAATCACACACACATTTAGTCTCTCTGTCTCACACACGCACACGCATATATGCTGTCTCTCTCTACATCACATACAGTCCCTCCCTCCTTCTCTCTCTCTATTTCTCCCTCCCTCCCTCTCTCTCTCCCTCTCCCTATCTCTCTCTCTCTCTCCCTATCTCTATCTCGTCCCCCTACCCCCCTACATATACAATTGCAATCTCATACACTCACACACGCGCACACAGAGGCTCGAATAACAAAGCTGCGCGAGTTTAGAGGAAACCACTCTGGCAGATGTGATCCAACACACTTCCCCCTAGATTGACGTCGACTTTGATCTTACATCGAGACAGAAAAGCAGATTAGACAATGTTTGTATTCATATTACAGTGGCATCGCCCTGATGCATACACATGTATCCAGTTCATGTATACTTGCGATACGATAGCTAGTCAGGCAATATACATGTCGCGAGATAAAGATTACATTATAAGATACAAAGAGTTACAATGTTGTGACTCAACAGTGAAGTCGTGGACGTCAGGTCAGATATTGAATTACATTGCAAATATTGATGCAACATGCAGCATGCAGGACAAAAAAAGAAACGCTAGAGAAATAAAATGAAGCGAGGGATCAACACCTTCTATGAAATATGCTCTTTCGTAATCTATCTCTCTATTTATCTTTCCGTCCACACACACACATACAAACTCTCTCCCTCTCTCTCTCTCTCTCTCTCTCTCTCTCTCTCTCTCTCTCTCTCTCTCTCTCTCTCTCTCTCTCTCTCTCTCTCAGGCAGAGACAAATATTCGGGACCATTAGTCGGGAACACCTTTGGGAGTCCAGTTGAAAAAAAAAAGCCAAACCTGCACATTCTCATTTTAACTCAATCAGATTCAAAAAAATCTAAAACATAAAGTAACAGACAACAAAACGCTGTAAAACAAAAACAAAAACAACAACACCAACAAAGCCCCCGTGTCGGCCGCCGTTTCGTTAAAAGCAGCACTAGTTCATATTTAGGTTGGCTCGTAACCCATACAACGTACCAGCAGAATTCGAACGGTGTTTACCCCCGGCGTTCGAATGCTCCACTTTTCGAAGCTGTTATTCGCACTCCCGTAACGAGAGTCGCCGTAAATGTATTTATCCGTCGAGTTTCAATTGGGATATTCTCTTCTTTTTTTTTTTAATATTCGTCGTCTGTTTAATATATATTTTTTTAATTCCTTTTTGTAAAGAACAAGACACTCGCGTAACTTATTAATAACTATGATGGTATACAAATTAGCGTTATGTCTCTCTATACATGTTATATCTATGTATGGATTTGAATGTGTCTGCGAGTGAGTGAGAGTGAGAGTGAGAATGTGAGTTCGAGTTCGAGTTCGAGTGAGAGTTCGAGTGTGAGTGAGAATGTGAGTTCGAGTGTGTGTGAGTGTGAGCGTGAGTGTTAGTATGTGTGTGTGTGAATGTGCTTTACTTGCCCGTTACTCGCTTTGTCAGAGTGTATTTACAAACTAGCTTGCTTTT
This sequence comes from Penaeus japonicus, assembly GCA_017312705.2. Lineage (NCBI taxonomy): Eukaryota > Metazoa > Arthropoda > Malacostraca > Decapoda > Penaeidae > Penaeus > Penaeus japonicus. Next base: position 363,558 of record BOPN01000804.1, read on the forward strand.
CCAGAATATGTTTATAGTTCAATAAGTATGCGAACCCTTGTCTCTTGTCCATAATGTGTCACATAAATCTCCCACGTCACTTTTCTCTAGTTCGCACTGCGGGGAAAAAAGTCGGTATTGTTCGACCCGAAACATTTGAGACCAAACAGCTCGGAAATAACAGTCAAAACAAAAACCTTATTCAATTAGTTGATCGTGGTTGATCATTTGTTTATTGCAAGGTATGGATATAAGGTAAAATTATAACAAATTAAAACGTGGTGGTATTTAATCAAACGAAAGAAGAAAAGGAAAATATCTAGTGTTTATGAGGTCAAGGTAAGGGGTCGAAGCAGCTCATGCGAGCGGACATTTTTTCGCTTCGCTCGAATGCTGAATTCAGAACAGTATTATGATAATTTATTTATACATTTCTAAATACGGCAGTAGCATAATTCTCTGGGTAAAAACCCCTCCCCCCACGCTCGCTCTCTCTGTCTGTCTCTGTCTGTCTGACTGTCTCTCTCTCTCTCTCTCTCTCTCTCTCTCTCTCTCTCTCTCTCTCTATATATCTATATATATATATATATGTATATATGTGTGTGTGTGTGTGTGTGTGTGTGTGTGTGTGTGTGTGTGTTTGTGTGTGTGTGTTTGTGTATCTATCTATATATATTTATATATAACAGTTATTCCAACATTTCACCTCCTTCTATCTCCTTCCATATACGAATAACAACGATGAATTCTGAAGCAACAAATACAGAGGTTATTTCCAGATTGATGTCAGACGCAAAACGGAAAAATAAGTGAGTGAGTGAGCATAAAATCCATTTAATTTTCTATACAATACGGCTATGTTTAGGATATGTAGGTTATGGTGCTCTCTCTCTCTCTCTCTCTCTCTCTCTCTCTCTCTCTCTCTCTCTCTCTCTCTCTCTCTCTCTCCCTCTCTCTCTCTTTTTCTCTATTTGCACAGTATATATACAGTATATATGTCTATGTCCATGTGCGCGCGCGCTTGTGTGTGTGTGTGTGTGTGTGTGTGTGCATTGCCTGTACACGCATGTACGTAGGTATTTGTGTGTGCGAAATTCCCTCGTGCGGAAAGGTTACA
>BOPN01000804.1:377153-379653 GCA_017312705.2 Penaeus japonicus
CTCTGGAACAACACCAAAGACTCTAGAACAACACCAAAGACTCTGGAACAACACCAAAGACTCTGGAACAACACCAAAGACTCTGGAACAACACCAAAGACTCTGGAACAACACCAAAGACTCTGGAACAACACCAAAGACTCTGGGACAACTCCAAAGACTCTGGAACAACACCAAAGACTCTGGAACAACACCAAAGACTCTGGAACAACACCAAAGACTCTGGAACAACACCAAAGACTCTGGAACAACACCAAAGACTCTGAAACAACACCAAAGACTCTGGAACAACACCAAAGACTCTAGAACAACTACAAAGACTCTGGAACAACACCAAAGACTCTGGAACAACACCAAAGACTCTGGAACAACACCAAAGACTCTGGAACAACACCAAAGACTCTGGAACAACTCCAAAGACTCTGGAACAACACCAAAGACTTCGGAACAACACCAAAGACTCTGAAACAACACCAAAGACTCTGGAACAACACCAAAGACTCTAGAACAACTACAAAGACTCTGGAACAACACCAAAGACTTCGGAACAACACCAAAGACTCTGAAACAACACCAAAGACTCTGGAACAACACCAAAGACTCTAGAACAACTACAAAGACTCTGGAACAACACCAAAGACTTCGGAACAACACCAAAGACTCTGAAACAACACCAAAGACTCTGGAACAACACCAAAGACTCTAGAACAACTACAAAGACTCTGGAACAACACCAAAGACTCTGGAACAACACCAAAGACTCTGGAGCAACACCAAAGACTCCGGAACAACACCAAAGATTATTCAGGTTCGGTTTCACAAAGCTGCGAAATCTTCACGAAGCTATATATTTCACAGACTGCTGCGTAGGCGACACGTTTTGTAAGAGAGATTGTCTTGTATCTTGGTATTTGAACTAGTTGTTGCAGGATTAAGTGAGAAGTTTTTGAATAGTATTGCTGAGTCACAGAGTATAAGTGAGTTCATCCATTTTGAATAGAGTTTGTTTTTCTCTAACTAGAAAACAATAGATATTTATTCTCTACTTTTTTTTTTATTAAGTATATACTTTACTAAAGATATATGTAGAAAATAACTGAAAGTAAAGTTTTACAACAAGACTGAATAACAATGACATAATAGTGGTTAGATGTTAAAACGAAAAAGCAGCTTAAAAGCTGAAACTTTTTTTTTTTTTTTTTTTTCAAAGATATATTTAACATTAATGGAATATGCACACAAACCACAAACTCCCCAGCGGATTTAGGTACATAACATAGCAAAGCAGATTTAGTAAAGCATTATAGATAAAGGGGATTTCATGGCAGTGGTATTACTTTGCGCCATTGCATGCGTGTGTCCACACATAATACATTGTTTGTTTAACTTTATGCATGCTTATGTTAATATTGCACAGCTTTCTGAATTTTACCGCGTTTTCTTGTGTGACTGACTTAATGATGCATATTTACATTCGCACTCAAATACATTTTGCAACAAGACTTGACATTTACACAACACCTGAACACCAAGCAAGCAAAGGAGAGGTTGTCAATAAACTTTTAGGATATATATATTTTTCTTTGCCATCGTAAAAAAGTTTCCGAACTTTTATGGTTACAATATCCTTACTCCCGTTGGCGGTTACGAAACACCTCATCCCCTTTGTGTTGTTACTAATCCCCCAAGACACTTATTTGCTGTAAATCACTGATGTTTCCAATCTGAAATAAAACGAAAAAAAAAAGAAAAAGAAATTACGAACGGTGAGATACAAGCCTTTAGTGTAAAGAAGTCAAGAGAACGAAAGTGAATCCATACTAAAACTTGCTCTGTGAATCAACAGGTGGAAAGTGTGTGGGGCGGCGAGGGCGGAAAAAGGGAGAGGCGGAAAAAACAAATCGAAAACTCTCACCCAATCTCTTACTGAGATTTAGAACACAATGATCTTCTGGAGATCAGATTCGTGTGGAATTGATTTAATGAAGAGTTACTTTCGCGATATAGATTTCATCAGAGGATTCGATCCGAAGATCTGATAGGATTACGTATTGTGTGATCTTGTCTTTCAGCGTATATAAATCCAGGCTTCGAGAAAAACAAAACTTTAAATGAAAAGAGAAGTGCACAATCGGACAGGGAAATCACAATCGGAGAGGGAAATCTCTCTCTCTCTCTCTCTCTCTCTCTCTCTCTCTCTCTCTCTCTCTATTTCACTTTCTGTTTCTCTCTCTCTCTCTCTCTCTCCACACTCTTTCACTCTCTTTCTCTCCCCTCTCCCCCCACCTCTTCCCCCCCTCTCTCTTTCTCTCCACTCCCCCCTCTTTCTCTCAGGCATAGAGGCATTAATTCTGAATTGTCCAAAAATAAACAGGGATTAACGGTAATGTTGTTGATTCCCAAAGGGTGGATCTGAACAACTGTCAGCGTCAAGTGACCCTTTTGTTTTGGTTTTGTTTTCTGTTTGTGTTTGCTTTCTCCTGTGCTTCATAACTAGGTA
>BOPN01000804.1:387153-401759 GCA_017312705.2 Penaeus japonicus
AGAGAGAGAGAGAGAGAGAGAGAGAGAGAGAGAGAGAGAGAGAGAGAGAGAGAGAGAGAGAGAGAGAGAGAGAGAGAGAGAGAGAGAGAGAGAGAGAGAGAGAGAGAGAGAGAGAGAGAGAGGGAGGGAAAAAGAGAGAAAGAGAGAAAGAGAGAATGAGAGAAAGAGAGAAAGAGATAGATAGATAGATAGATAGATGGAGAGAGAGAGAGAGAGAGAGAGAGAGAGAGAGAGAGAGAGAGAGAGAGAGAGAGAGAGAGAGAGAGAGAGAGAGAGAGAGAGAGAGAGAGAGAGAGAGAGAGAGAGAGAGAGAGAGAGAGAGAGAGAGAGAGAGAGAGAGAGAGAGAGAGAGAGAGAGAGAGAGAGAGAGAGAGAGAGAGAGAGAGAAAGAAACAAACAAAAAGATAAAGAAATATAACACAAAAGCCATCGAGTGCCAAAGTGAATCAGCTGTGCTCAGACTTACCTTGCAGGCACAGACAATACAAAGCTGCAACATTGATTCCGTTTTATAGCATCTGTTTCTAAATAGACTCATATGATTGTCAACACCTACCAGCAAAATTCTAATTGCATTCACCGTCGCTAATATTTGATGTTGAGTGATTCAAAAGCAAAATTATCTTTGAGATCTATGAGTATGATTATTTTATAAGTCGCCTACGAGACATAAATAAATATTAGTATAATGATTATTGAAACGGTACCATCATTACCTCATCCTTATCAGCGTAACCTTTGACCTCAGCTGACCTTTGACCTCAGCTGACCTTTGACTTCGCGTTCGTATTTTACTCATTTTTTTCCCGCTGCATTGTTTCTCTTTGTGTTTTAGTTATCAGGATATTTGTGGAGAATAGATGGAGGAGAAGGAAGTTTTAGAAGGAAGTTTCAGAAGGACGTTTTAGAAGGACGTTTTAGAAGGAAGTTTCAGAAGGGAGTTTCAGAAGGAAGTTTTAGAAGGAAGTTTCAGAAGGAAATTTTAGAAGGAAGTTTCAGAATGAAGTTTAAGAAGGAAGTTTTAGAAGGACGTTTTAGAAGGACGTTTTAGAAGGACGTTTTAGAAGGAAGTTTCAGAAGGGAGTTTCAGAAGGAAGTTTTAGAAGGAAGTTTCAGAATGAAGTTTAAGAAGGAAGTTTTAGAAGGAAGTTTCAGAAGGAAGTTTTAGAAGGAAGTTTTAGAAGGAAGTTTTAGAAGGACGTTTTAGAAGGACGTTTTAGAAGGAAGTTTTAGAAGGAAGTTTCAGAAGGAAGTTTTAGAAGGACGTTTTAGAAGGAAGTTTTAGAAGGAAGTTTTAGAAGGACGTTTTAGAAGGACGTTTTAGAAGGAAGTTTTAGAAGGACGTTCTAGAAGGACGTTTTAGAAGGGAGTTTTAGAAGGAAGTTTTAGAAGGACGTTTTAGAAGGAAGTTTTAGAAGGACGTTTTATAAGGACGTTTTAGAAGGAAGTTTTAGAAGGAAGTTTCAGAAGGAAGTTTAAAAAGGAAGTTTTAGAAGGAAATTTTAGAAGGAAGTTTCAGAAGGAAGTTTTAGAAGGAAGTTTTAGAAGGACGTTTTAGAAGGACGTTTTAGAAGGAAGTTTTAGAAGGAAGTTTTAGAAGGACGTTTTAGAAGGAAGTTTTAGAAGGACGTTTTAGAAGGAAGTTTTAGAAGGAAGTTTTAGAAGGACGTTTTAGAATGAAGTTTTAGAATGAAGTTTTAGAAGGACGTTTTAGAAGGAAGTTTCAGAAGGAAGTTTTAGAAGGAAATTTTAGAAGGAAGTTTCAGAAGGAAGTTTTAGATGGAAGTTTTAGAAGGACGTTTTAGAAGGAAGTTTTAGAAGGAAGTTTTAGAATGAAGTTTTAGAAGGACGTTTTAGAATGAAGTTTTAGAAGGACGTTTTAGAAGGACGTTTTAGAAGGAAGTTTTAGAAGGAAGTTTTAGAATGAAGTTTTAGAAGGACGTTTTAGAAGGACGTTTTAGAAGGAAGTTTTAGAAGGAAGTTTAAAAAGGAAGTTTTAGAAGGAAATTTTAGAAGGAAGTTTCAGAAGGAAGTTTTAGAAGGAAGTTTTAGAAGGACGTTTTAGAAGGACGTTTTAGAAGGACGTTTTAGAAGGAAGTTTTAGAAGGAAGTTTTAGAAGGACGTTTTAGAAGGAAGTTTTAGAAGGACGTTTTAGAAGGAAGTTTTAGAAGGAAGTTTTAGAAGGACGTTTTAGAATGAAGTTTTAGAATGAAGTTTTAGATGGACGTTTTAGAAGGAAGTTTCAGAAGGAAGTTTTAGAATGAAGTTTTAGAAGGAAATTTTAGAAGGAAGTTTCAGAAGGAAGTTTCAGAATGAAGTTTTAGAAGGAAATTTTAGAAGGGAGTTTTAGAAGGAAGTTTTAGAAGGAAGTTTTAGAAGGACGTTTTAGAAGGAAGTTTCAGAAGGAAGTTTTAGAAGGAAGTTTTAGAAGGGAGTTTTAGAAGGACGTTTTAGAAGGAAGTTTCAGAATGAAGTTTCAGAAGGAAGTTTTAGAAGGAAGTTTCAGAATGAAGCTTTAGAAGGAAGTTTTAGAAGGGAGTTTTAGAAGGACGTTTTAGAAGAAAGTTTCAGAAGGAAGTTTTAGAAGGAAGTTTCAGAAGGAAATTTTAGAAGGAAGTTTTAGAAGGAAGTTTTAGAAGGACGTTTTAGAAGGATGTTTTGGAAGGAAGTTTCAAAGAGAAGTTTTAGAAGGAAGTTTTAGAAGGAAGTTTTAGAAGGATGTTTTGGAAGGAAGTTTTAGAAGGATGTTTTGGAAGGAAGTTTTAAAAGGAAGTTTCAGAAGGAAGTTTTAGAAGGACGTTTTAGAAGGAAGTTTTAGAAGGAAGTTTCAGAAGGAAATTTTAGAAGGAAGTTTCAGAAGGAAGTTTTAGATGGAAGTTTTAGAAGGACGTTTTAGAAGGAAGTTTTAGAAGGAAGTTTTAGAAGGACGTTTTAGAATGAAGTTTTAGAAGGACGTTTTAGAAGGACGTTTTAGAAGGAAGTTTTAGAAGGAAGTTTTAGAATGAAGTTTTAGAAGGACGTTTTAGAAGGACGTTTTAGAAGGAAGTTTTAGAAGGAAGTTTCAGAAGGAAGTTTTAGAAGGACGTTTTAGAATGAAGTTTTAGTAGGGAGTTTTAAAAGGAAGTTTCAGAATGAAGTTTTAGAAGGAAGTTTTAGAAGGGAGTTTTAGAAGGACGTTTTAGAAGGAAGTTTCAGAAGGAAGTTTTAAAAGGAAGTTTCAGAAGGAAATTTTAGAAGGAAGTTTCAGAAGGAAGTTTTAGATGGAAGTTTTAGAAGGACGTTTTAGAAGGATGTTTTGGAAGGAAGTTTTAGAAGGATGTTTTGGAAGGAAGTTTTAGAAGGATGTTTTGGAAGGAAGTTTTAGAAGGAAGTTTCAGAAGGAAGTTTTAGAAGGACGTTTTAGAAGGAAGTTTTAGAAGGAAGTTTTAGAAGGAAGTTTTAGAAGGAAGTTTTAGAAAGAAGTTTTAGAAGGAAGTTTTAGAAGGAAGTTGCAGAAGGAAGTTTTAAAATGAATTTTTAGAAGGAAGTTTTAGAAGAAAATTTTAGAAGGAAGTTTCAGAGAGAAGTTTTATAAGGAAGTTTTAGAAGGAAGTTTCAGAAGGAAGTTTTAGAAGGAAGTTTTAGAAGGATGTTTTAGAAGGAAGTTTCAGAAGGAAGTTTTAGAAGGAAGTTTTAGAAGGACGTTTTAGAAGGAAGTTTTAGAAGGAAGTTTTAGAAGGAAGTTTTAGAAGGAAGTTTTAGAAAGAAGTTTTAGAAGGAAGTTTTAGAAGGAAGTTTTAGAAGGAAGTTTTAGAAGGAAGTTTTAGAAGGAAGTTTTAGAAGGAAGTTTTAGAAGGAAAATTTAGAAGGAAGTTTTAGAAGGAAGTTTTAGAAGGACGTTTTAGAAGGAAGGTTTAGAAGGACGTTTTAGAAGGAAGTTTTAGAAGGAAGTTTTAGAAGGAAGTTTCAGAAGGAAGTTTAAAAAGGAAGTTTTAGAAGGATGTTTTGGAAGGAAGTTTTAGAAGGAAGTTTCAGATGGAAGTTTTAGAAGGGAGTTTTAGAAAGGAAATTTTAGAAGGAAGTTTTAGAAGGAAGTTTTAGAAGGAAAATTTAGAAGGAAGTTTCAGAAGGAAATTTTAGAAGGAAGTTTCAGAATGAAGTTTAAGAAGGAAGTTTTAGAAGGACGTTTTAGAAGGAAGTTTTAGAAGGAAGTTTTAGAAGGGAGTTTTATAAGGACGTTTTAGAAGGAAGTTTTAGAAGGAAGATTTAGAAGGGAGTTTTAGAAGGACGTTTTAGGAGGAAGTTTTAGAAGGAAGTTTCAGAAGGAAGTTTTAGAAGGACGTTTTAGAAGGAAGTTTCAGATGGAAGTTTTAGAAGGACGTTTTAGAAGGAAATTTTAGAAGGAAGTTTTAGAAGGAAGATTTAGAAGGAAGTTTTAGAAGGAAGATTTAGAAGGAAGTTTTAGAAGGAAGTTTTAGATGGACGTTTTAGAAGGAAGTTTTAAAAGGAAGTTTTAGAAGGAAATTTTAGAAGGAAGTTTTAGAAGGAAATTTTAGAAGGAAGTTTTAGAAGGAAATTTTAGAAGGAAGTTTTAGAAGGAAGTTTTAGAAGGAAGTTTTAGAAGGGAGTTTTATAAGGACGTTTTAGAAGGAAGTTTCCGAAGGAAGTTTTAGAAGGACGTTTTAGAAGGAAGTTTTAGAAGGAAATTTTAGAAGGAAGTTTTAGAAGGAAATTTTAGAAGGAAGTTTTAGAAGGAAATTTTAGAAGGAAGTTTTAGAAGGAAGTTTTAGAAGGAAGTTTTAGAAGGGAGTTTTATAAGGACGTTTTAGAAGGAAGTTTTAGAAGGAAGTTTCAGAAGGAAGTTTTAGAAGGACGTTTTAGAAGGAAGTTTTAGAAGGAAATTTTAGAAGGAAGTTTTAGAAGGAAGTTTCGGAAGGTAGTTTGTAAATCTTTCCAGTTTGTGTTGAATATATTTACTTTTTATTTCTTTATATCTCTTTTTAATGCTTGTTTTTTTCTTGCATCACGCTGTTTTCTTTATTTTTTGTTCATTGCCTTTCCTTGCATTACATTTGTTTGCATGAAACCATTTTCTTTCACCAAACGGTTTTCTTTTCACGACACCATTTTCCTTCACCACAATCATTCCAGTTAACTGTTTAAGAAAACAACAACAACAACAACAACATACAGCACTTCGAAATATTATTGGTATGCTATTATTTTTATCAGTGTATATCTCTTCTGACTTTTTGTTTCTTTCTTACCTTTTACTCCTCCATGAAATACGTGCAAGTTTGAATGCTGTGTACTACTGTTAGCTATGGTATAGTCCTACAATCTATTACATCAGATTTCAGATAGCAATTGTGTGTATGTGGAATGATGTATGACAGTTATCAATTAATAGTAACTTGTCAGTTTAGGCTGATCTATTGTCAGAATCTTTTGAGTTGATATTAAGCGTTTTCTCTCTCTCTCTCTCTCTCTCTCTCTCTCTCTCTCTCTCTCGTAATGTCTCTATCTCTCTCTCTATTTTTTCACTATTTAGTATGAATGAAAACCTTCTACTTCTCCCACCCCCTCTCTCTCACACACAAGAGGAAAGAACTCGGATTGCCATGCATTATGGATAGGATTACAGAAATCAATGCAATGATTTCAATAAAATGATCAAGATCGCCAGGTGACGGTCTAGCCAAGGAATCCCTACCAAATTGCCTTTCCATAGGGCGCCACAGATCAGCTTGGGTCAAGAAAACATGCTCAGAGATTCGAAGCCATAATATGACCTTTCTGCAAAGGCATCCACCAAAAACATTTTGTTCCGCCACGGGAGATAAAACACTTCAACATCATCAAAGCAAGTGTCCCTCCAAAGAGCAAGTTGAAAACAACGCCCACGTGAAAGTGAAAGTAAGACATGATATTCTGAAACAATTTCATGGGTTCAAGCCGGAATATGAAAAAAAAAAAAAAACTTATTTTCACTGATGGTTCGGTAACTTCAGCCACAGGTTTAGCCGCATGTGTTGCTTCGCTGCTGGATTCAGACTCGGATAAAACTACTAAAATACTGTGGGTGCCATCGCACATAAATCCAGAGTGACATGATATGACTGGTGGTTTGTCTAAATCATGCAGTCATAGCAATACAATTGAGTATGATATTGGTGTAACGACTGAGCATGTGCATAAGATCACACAGAAAAAGCTCTCCACTCAGGCTGAAACCGAGGGCAGTGTCGCGCAAGACACAAGCAGATCAATCATTCATCATAAGGCGATGTCCAAGACAGAGCATATCAAAGGCAGGACAAACAGAGTTACGAGGCAGCTTGATGTAGTGACTGCAAGATTACGGCTTGGCTACAAATAATAGTGGGAGTTTAGTGTCTCAAACAATACTGAGGGAAGTGAATGTAAGCTGTGCAGTCAAACAGACAGTCTTATTCACACACCTTTGACCAACATTGATTGAAGAGTTTCGTGAGAGGAATAAACATGCAACAGTGTATAGTATTGCAACATCCTTTATAAGAGACGGCATTTTTCTCAGATATATTACATAAACACAAGAAATTTGCCTGACATGAATAAAATTGCAAGGCCTTTCTAGAGTGATATAAAATGCACTACTATATGTTATGTATAGTTTGACAGGGTCACCTTAATATCTGTCTCACCAATAATGTGTCTCAGAATCTAACATGAACTCCTGTACAAACTATTTAGGCATAGTTCCTATGCCAGTTCATGTGTATACACTGCATATAGTATGAATAAACTTCAAAATCAATCAATTTTTCCCACTTTCTCTCTTTCTCTGTCTCTCTCTCTCTCTCTCTGTCTGCCTCTCTTCTCTCTCTCTCTCTCTCTCTCTCTCTCTCTCTCTCTCTCTCTCTCTCTCTCTCTCTCTCTCTCTCTCTCTCTCTCTCTCTCTCTCTCTCTCTCTCTCTCTCTCTCTCTCTCTCTCCATAAAATCCCATTAGATTTAATCAGGCTGTCATCAAATGTTTCCACGTGAAAAACAATATGAATATAGGATCATGTCGCTTAGCTAGCAAAGCTTATGTAATGTCAGCTGGATGAGTTTGTTATTAATGAGTTGCAGGAATGCAAGTTAGCAATGGTTTTCCACACAGGGGCATATTTTCACCTATTTTCCGTTTTTAGGGGAGGGGGGGGGGGTGAGTCTATTGACTATGGCAGTGATAGGTATTTTCATCCGTTCTACACCTTAGGCGAAAAACAAACAAACAGGTGTATATATCAAAGACAGTTCAAATCTTACCTCGTATGATAATAAACACACTGGTAACCTCTTGAACGGTCACGGTATGTGATGAGTTAATAGAAGCTCTACGGATCAGACGCAAATAATGATGATGGTGGTGGTGATGATGATGATGATTAGGGTGATGATGATGATGGTGATAGCAAAGTGACTAAGTTATCTCTTATGTCATGAAATGGGGAAAAAATATTTTTAAAAATTCAGAAAACGAATATAGTCATGTTTAGATATTAACCTGATACGTCAAATACAATCATGTTTAGATATTAACGTTGATAATCATAGGAACTTCAAGTATTCAGTCAAGTAGTGTACAATTGAAGGTAAAAGGATGCTTCAATGATATTAGATTTATGCAACAAAAATAGTTGTATTATTCGGTTTAATGTTAACCAAATCCCATGTTTACTGCTATTATAATGTTTATGTGTGTGTGTGTGTGTATGTGTGTGTGTGTGAGAGAGAGAGAGAGAGAGAGAGAGAGAGAGAGAGAGAGAGAGAGAGAGAGAGAGAGAGAGAGAGAGAGAGAGAGAGAGAGAGAGAGAGAGAGAGAGAGAGAGAGAGAGAGAGAGAGAGAGAGAGAGAGAGAGAGAGAGAGAGAAAGGGGGAGAGAGAGAGAGAGAGAGAGAGAGAGAGAGAGAGAGAGAGAGAGAGAGAGAGAGAGAGAGAGAGAGAGAGAGAGAGAGAGAGAGGGAGAGAGAGAGAGAAAGAGAGAGAGAGAGAGAGAGAGAGAGAGAGAGAGAGAGAGAGAGAGAGAGAGAGAGAGAGAGAGAGAGAGAGAGAGAGAAAGGGAGAGAGAGAGAGAGAGAGAGAGAGAGAGAGAGAGAGAGAGAGAGAGAGAGAGAGAGAGAGAGAGAGAGAGAGAGAGAGAGAGAGAGAGAGAGAGAGAGAGAGAGAGAGAGAGAGGGAGAGAGAGAAAGGGAGAGAGAGAGAGAGAGAGAGAGAGAGAGAGAGAGAGAGAGAGAGAGAGAGAGAGAGAGAGAGAGAGAGAGAGAGAGAGAGAGAGAGAGAGAGAGAGAGAGAGAGAGAGAGAGAGAGAGAGAGAGAGAGAGAGAGAGAGAGAGAGAGAGAGAGAGAGAGAGAGAGAAAGAGAGAGAGAGAGAGAGAGAGAGAGAGAGAGAGAGAGAGAGAGAGAGAGAGAGAGAGAGAGAGAGAGAGAAAGAGAGAGAGAGAGAGAGAGGGAGAGAGAGAGATAGAGAGAGAGAGAGAGAGAGAGAGAGAGAGAGAGAGAGAGAGAGAGAGAGAAAGAGAGAGAGAGAGAGAGAGAGAGAGAGAGAAAGAGAGAGTGAGAGAGAGAGAGAGAAAGAGAGAGAGAGAGAGAGAGCTCACTGAATTTCTCCAACACAATGCCTACTTCAGACTCACAATGAGGATGTCACTGGTCAGTACTTGAGGCCGTCGTTGGACAGTGCGAGAACCGATAAAACTTAAACAATCTTATCAGAAAAATCCTCGATATGAGATATAAAAGAGATATAATAGACTGCCATAAATTGAAAATCACGGCGTTGAAGTCTACTTTATCTTCAAGAGAGAATGAAATATTTCCAAGGTAATTGAGGTAACCAACTTTCGTTATGAGGAATTTTAACAATTATTCATATTCAATTCGGAGATCAAGCAAAATATCACCAATATTTGAGTTATCACCCAAATCCCTTCTCAAAACCATTAGCGTCAATGTCAGCCAAAGCAAGATTTCATTATAGCCACAAGAATTTGCATAACACATCTTTAGTCTTTATCAAAGTAACACTAAACACGACACGTATCCGCACTGAGCCAGTCTAAGTTGGTAAGGAAAAAAAAAAAAAAAAAAAAAAAAACGTTTCTGACTGCTACCCTTCTTTATGAAACTGAGCATAGATTACTGTATTGCTTCCCCGATATTTTACTTCGTTGAGATAGGCTTCGTGCGGTCCATCCGAGCAGAGAGAGGGACGGGAAGACCCTAGACCCAAGGCCCTTCCAGGTCGAAATGCGGATCCATCCCTTTGGCGTATTTAGTTTACAAGATTTCTTCTTACGGTTGTTCATCCCTGAAGCACAATTGAACAGAAGTTCAGCTTCATGATAGTCACTGAGTCCAGCAACTTCAAGCTTTGGTGTTTATAAAAGAACGTGTTTTTTAGAAGAACTGTTTAGGAGGGCAGTTTAATTGCTTGTACATTTCCGATTTCCATGTGATTATTGCCTATTTTAGAATCCAATTTGATGCCACACTTAGTATGTTATGCTAATCATTACTGTTTTCATGACTGCAAATTTACCCGTCCATATCATAAAGTCAATAGATCTTTGTATGTGTTAGACATGCATTTTTCGGTTCATAGACTTTATAAATCTGCGGTGTGTTTCGAGTAGCGCCCGAGGTTTAGCCTAGGATCATAGTCTGGGAGTCTCTGAAACAAAGGATTCTGCCCTTGGAAAATCTCATCATGATGATATTAATTATGATAATAGTGATGGAAGCAATAGTAGAAGGCCTAGTATTAGTTCCCATAACCATTAGTGATAGTGGTAGTAGTAGTAGTAGTAATCACGGGTACATTTTTTACTCTCGCCAGCAAAACATTTCGAACGCGGACGTCAGCCACCGTTTTAAAGTGGGCGTTTGTGCGGCTTCCACGAGGCGCGGTGGGGAAAGGGTGAGGGCGGGGGCGGGGGAAGGGTGGGGGCGGGGGCGGGGGAAGGGTGGGGGCGGGGAAAGGGTGAGGGCGGGGGCGGGGGAAGGGTGAGGGCGGGGGCGAGCCTTCGTTTTTGTATGGCTTGTGGCAATGTGACGCAGGTACACAGGACGCCCTTGTGCTCAAATACACACGCTTAGGGGTTTATCTCCCACGCCCTTTGGATGGAACGAGAAGCCAGAAACCTGCTACTATTTACAGCTTGTGTATGGGCGGTTGGGCGGTCGGGTTAACCGGCGTGGCCATCCGCCCTTCCTTTCCGTAAACTCTTAGTGGGATTTCCGTGTTATCTCGTGTCTGGGCGTAGAAGATATTTGTCTTTTTCTTCTTCTATTCATCCACTATTTATTCAGTACAAAGGGTCGTTGTTATATACGTTCTTACCAAAGATGTATCAATATAGGATGTTGATGAAGAAAAACTTTCACACAGGTAGGAGCCAAAGGAAATTTAACAATATCCAGTATACAATCCATGTAAAAAATACGGTCATATAACGTCAATCATCAACTTTTTCTTTTTTGTGAAGGAGACGAAAGAATGACAGATTTTCAATGTTAATATTGTTATTGATATCATTATTATAAATTTTATTGCTATTTTTATTATCATCATTATTATTATTATATATATATATATATATGTATATATATATATATATATATATATATATATATATATATACATATATATATATATATATATATATATATATATATATATATATATATATATATACATATATACATATATATATATATATATATATATATATATATATATATATATATATATATATATATATATATATATATATATATATAATATACACATATATATATATATATATATATATATGTGTGTGTGTGTGTGTATGTATATATGTATATATATATATATATATATATATATATATATATATATATATATATATATATATATATATATATATATATTACACATATATATATATATATATATATATATGTGTGTGTGTGTGTATGTATATATATGTATATATATATATATATATATATATATATATATATATATATATATATATATATATATATATATATACAGAACAGAGAATATCTATATAATTTTCTTTTTATCTTCTCCTTCGAGTCGCTAATCTGCATTGGTCAGACCCTTCCTTCTTCATTACCATTTTCAGCCTAACACATTTAACAGATCGCTCTCTCAAGTGCCCTGACGCGGGTGACACTGTCAATCAAACGGATCTCTGGAAAGTTACAACACTGCTGGTTCGACCTTTTCTCTTGACTGGAAATAACATTGCAATGACATGCATGAAATGGGGGCGACATGATACTAAATATGACATGGAATTTAAGCATGAAAGATCAATATTGTCGTTATCAGTATCTTAAATAACCGGATGAGTCAACTGTGAGAATTATTTGACTGAAAATGATAGTAGCTTTTACCGATAGTGTCCAGGCTGATATGGCACAAGAATAATGCCAATTTCAGTACACTTAATTTCAAATAGAAAATAGAAGGTATTTTTGTTGAAAGCTTTTTTTTTCTTTTTTTGTCCTGAAAAAAGAAATTATGAGAATCTTTATTTTTTTTTTATTCACTATTCTAAAGAGCATATGTCGTTTATTTTGATGGTGATGCTGATGGTGATGGCACTGGTGATGGTGATGATGGTAATTGTGATAATGATGGTGGTAATGGTGATGGTGAAGATGATGATGATGAAGATGATATTGATGGTAATGATAATGATGATGATGGTGAAGATGATGATGATGAAGATGAGAATGGTGATGAAGATGAGAATGGTGATGATGATGAGAATGGTGATGATGATAATGAAGATTTTCGTTTTACAATAATTTAAACCTTTCATATGTTATCGCATTTGCATACATTTCCCAGTAACTGATTATTAACGAGTATTAATACTAAAATATGCACGATCTCTGTTTACTTTACATTGCCTATTACTGGATTAATTACTTGAAATATATATGATTCTAAACAATATTTACGAGAAAAAAGACTGATTGGCAACATCCTAAACGCCCGATGCATGATGCTTCTGTAAATATATGTTTTCTCGATTATGCTTCGCTTTTTTAACATCGATAATTCAATATATTTGTATTTTTAATAGATGTAACTTGAGTCACTTTATTAATCAAATTAGAAATTTATAACCAAAAAACTAAACTTAATGAGATTAAAATAAAAGGTATGTATTAATGAACTAATAGGAAACTCAGTAACCAATCACCGATCACGCTAACATCCATTCATAAATTTTTACTTCATCCTCAAGTAAACAAAATGTGCCAAGTGAATTACGAACGTTAATGTCTTTTTTTTACACCTCTTTATGATAATCATTACTGTTTTCATTCTTATCATTATCATTATTATTAGTATCATCATCAATATAATGCCTATCATCATTATTACCATCTTCAGAATCATTGCTACTATCATTTTTCTTATAATTATTGTAACATAATATCATCCTTCTCCTAATAATCATCATAATTATTAATATCATTTTTATCATCATTATTATTACTATCATCATTAATCGTATCATTATTGCTGTCACACAGTTTCATTATTATCATCATAACCATTATTATCATCATTATGATTGCCATTATTATCATTATCACCATTATTGTCATCACTCTTACCAACAATACCATTATCATCACGTTATATAATTCTAAAAGATTTTATCAAAAAGATATATCTTCATTCCTCTTTTAATTTCCCTTTCTCTCTATTTCCTCTTATCGCTTCAAGTTTTCAAACTCATTTCTCATCACCTGTACAGACCTTCAACCTCATGTAGAGTACAAGGCTAATATCTATAAAAACAGCTATTTAAGGGTAATATTTCAATCAGCTTTATATTAAATCTGGATATGTTTAACAGATAACTAAAAACAGTCAATAAGGAAGGTCTATATTCCCTCTTTTTATTATAATGTCATTATTGTTGTTTTTGTTTTATTTGTTTTTTTGTTATTATCATTATCATTGTTGTTGTTCAAATGAATATTGAAAACGAAATGCAAATCCATCCATGGCTCAATCCATTGATTTGTTAAGCCTGAGCTTTCATTGCTTTACCAGTGCAAGTACGGATGTATGCAATATCATAAGTGTACCAAAAGTTCATATATATATATATATATATATATATATATATATATATATATATATATATATATATATATATATATATATATATATTCTCTCTCTCTCTCTCTCTCTCTCTCTCTCTCTCTCTCTCTCTCTCTCTCTCTCTCTCTCTCTCTCCATATATATATATATATATATATATATATATATATATATATATATATATATATATATATATATATATAAAAGTATATACATCTCTCTCTCTCTCTCTCTCTCTCTCTCTCTCTCTCTCTCTCTCTCTATATATATATATATATATATATATATATATATATATATATATATATATATATATATATATATATATATATATACATATACATCTCTCTCTCTCTCTCTCTCTCTCTCTCTTTATATATATATATATATATATATATATATATATATATATATATATATATATATGTATGTATGTATGTATATGTGTGTGTGTGTGTGTGTGCACTCGTATCTAACTGCAGGTTGTGTGCCAGGCAGGGAAATGGCAACTGGTTACACCGCCAACCAGACAAGACCCTTCTTGCAATAAAGAGAACTTGGCGGTCGGGAAAATAAACTTCCCACATGAAGCTTCCAGAACAGCGCTCTGCTTTAACGGCATTTAAAATCCTCTATATGTCAATATGAATTTTTGCCGTCAACTTGGGATGGCCTGGAACTTTAAAGGGAAATGTATTCATCTTATTCAGAGATGAAGCATCTTATCTTTATTACAAATCTTTATTTTTATTTATCTTTATTTATTACAAATAGGAAGTTTGAGTACTGCGTTTTATCTAATTATGGAATTTTTAAGATGAAGGGTCTGTCAATGAAATACTTACAATGTGCTTATCTCTATCTCACTATACTCACCATCACTGGCCCCTATACCTTAACCTACATTGCTATATCGAAAAGACCGAATATTCATGTAATTGACAAAAAAAAAAAAAAAAAAAAAAAAAAAACATTTTCTGTAAATCAAATTGCAACAACCTTCATTCACTGCAAAGGAGATGCTAAACCGGCAACCAAGAACAGCAATTGCATTCTGTATTTCACATATTTTCTTTCATTCTTCTAATCATTATATTTCTTTTGCTACATTTAATCAGAAACGATACAATTGAATACATATCATAAGATAAATGAAAGCCTTGAGGATTATAGCAACACTTATGGGCAACGTGTGTGTTCTCGTACGTCTGGCAGCGTCGGGGTGAAAGCTGTACATCTTCAAATCTTCAAATAGATTTTCTTAATGGACTTTGATAATCTGGAAATACTTTAAGTCTACAAGAATTGTCTGGTGATCATCGGGTAATTTGAATAGTTGAAGAATTTTGTAGCTAACAGCTTTACTGAGGTGAATCGACCGTTTTTTATCGGTTAGTTGAAATATAATACATGTATACATGTATATGTATGTGTATGTATGTATATATATATCTGT
>BOPN01000805.1:0-7500 GCA_017312705.2 Penaeus japonicus
TGGGGCCAAAGAAGAGAAGAGAAGAGAAGAGAAGAGAAGAGAAGAGAAGAGAAGAGAAGAGAAGAGAAGAGAAGAGAAGAGAAGAGAAGAGAAGAGAAGAGAAGAGAAGAGAAGAGAAGAGAAGAGAAGAGAAGAGAAGAGAAGAGAAGAGAAGAGAAGAGAAGAGAAGAGAAGAGAAGAGAAGAGAAGAGAAGAGAAGAGAAGAGAAGAGAAGAGAAGAGAAGAGAAGAGAAGAGAAGAGAAGAGAAGAGAAGAGAAGAGAAGAGAAGAGAAGAGAAGAGAAGAGAAGAGAAGAGAAGAGAAGAGAAGAGAAGAGAAGAGAAGAGAAGAGAAGAGAAGAGAAGAGAAGAGAAGAGAAGAGAAGAGAAGAGAAGAGAAGAGAAGAGAAGAGAAGAGAAGAGAAGAGAAGAGAAGAGAAGAGAAGAGAAGAGAAGAGAAGAGAAGAGAAGAGAAGAGAAGAGAAGAGAAGAGAAGAGAAGAGAAGAGAAGAGAAGAGAAGAGAAGAGAAGAGAAGAGAAGAGAAGAGAAGAGAAGAGAAGAGAAGAGAAGAGAAGAGAAGAGAAGAGAAGAGAAGAGAAGAGAAGAGAAGAGAAGAGAAGAGAAGAGAAGAGAAGAGAAGAGAAGAGAAGAGAAGAGAAGAGAAGAGAAGAGAAGAGAAGAGAAGAGAAGAGAAGAGAAGAGAAGAGAAGAGAAGAGAAGAGAAGAGAAGAGAAGAGAAGAGAAGAGAAGAGAAGAGAAGAGAAGAGAAGAGAAGAGAAGAGAAGAGAAGAGAAGAGAAGAGAAGAGAAGAGAAGAGAAGAGAAGAGAAGAGAAGAGAAGAGAAGAGAAGAGAAGAGAAGAGAAGAGAAGAGAAGAGAAGAGAAGAGAAGAGAAGAGAAGAGAAGAGAAGAGAAGAGAAGAGAAGAGAAGAGAAGAGAAGAGAAGAGAAGAGAAGAGAAGAGAAGAGAAGAGAAGAGAAGAGAAGAGAAGAGAAGAGAAGAGAAGAGAAGAGAAGAGAAGAGAAGAGAAGAGAAGAGAAGAGAAGAGAAGAGAAGAGAAGAGAAGAGAAGAGAAGAGAAGAGAAGAGAAGAGAAGAGAAGAGAAGAGAAGAGAAGAGAAGAGAAGAGAAGAGAAGAGAAGAGAAGAGAAGAGAAGAGAAGAGAAGAGAAGAGAAGAGAAGAGAAGAGAAGAGAAGAGAAGAGAAGAGAAGAGAAGAGAAGAGAAGAGAAGAGAAGAGAAGAGAAGAGAAGAGAAGAGAAGAGAAGAGAAGAGAAGAGAAGAGAAGAGAAGAGAAGAGAAGAGAAGAGAAGAGAAGAGAAGAGAAGAGAAGAGAAGAGAAGAGAAGAGAAGAGAAGAGAAGAGAAGAGAAGAGAAGAGAAGAGAAGAGAAGAGAAGAGAAGAGAAGAGAAGAGAAGAGAAGAGAAGAGAAGAGAAGAGAAGAGAAGAGAAGAGAAGAGAAGAGAAGAGAAGAGAAGAGAAGAGAAGAGAAGAGAAGAGAAGAGAAGAGAAGAGAAGAGAAGAGAAGAGAAGAGAAGAGAAGAGAAGAGAAGAGAAGAGAAGAGAAGAGAAGAGAAGAGAAGAGAAGAGAAGAGAAGAGAAGAGAAGAGAAGAGAAGAGAAGAGAAGAGAAGAGAAGAGAAGAGAAGAGAAGAGAAGAGAAGAGAAGAGAAGAGAAGAGAAGAGAAGAGAAGAGAAGAGAAGAGAAGAGAAGAGAAGAGAAGAGAAGAGAAGAGAAGAGAAGAGAAGAGAAGAGAAGAGAAGAGAAGAGAAGAGAAGAGAAGAGAAGAGAAGAGAAGAGAAGAGAAGAGAAGAGAAGAGAAGAGAAGAGAAGAGAAGAGAAGAGAAGAGAAGAGAAGAGAAGAGAAGAGAAGAGAAGAGAAGAGAAGAGAAGAGAAGAGAAGAGAAGAGAAGAGAAGAGAAGAGAAGAGAAGAGAAGAGAAGAGAAGAGAAGAGAAGAGAAGAGAAGAGAAGAGAAGAGAAGAGAAGAGAAGAGAAGAGAAGAGAAGAGAAGAGAAGAGAAGAGAAGAGAAGAGAAGAGAAGAGAAGAGAAGAGAAGAGAAGAGAAGAGAAGAGAAGAGAAGAGAAGAGAAGAGAAGAGAAGAGAAGAGAAGAGAAGAGAAGAGAAAAGAAGAGAAGAAAAGAGAAGAGAAGAGAAGAGAAAGAGAGCTAGAAATAGATAGAGAGAGAGAATGCACGCGATCAGACTACGCCATCGCGCTCAACCACCGGATATGAAATCAACAAAACGCCAAGACCCCGCTCCCCCAACGCCCATAGGAGCCCGACCTTTACTGCCATCCCTGTTGTTCGAATGCAATGAAGCAAGGAGAAGTTCCATACTTTTTGCAAGGCTGGCCTATTGCACTCAATAAAATCGATTTTGCATAATCATCTTTCTTGCTTACATTTCCCTCGCATAAGAGTGAAAGGAAGAATGAAAAGGAAAGAGAAAGGAGTGGACGGGAGAGAGGAAGAGGGACCACAAGTCCTCAAAGGTCAGTCTCCCGGTGTTCTCGTGGCGCTCCGAGGACCAGGTTATATCTCGCGGGGATTCAGCTAGCCGGTCAACGTACAGCGTGTAATGCCGTGCATGTGCGAATCATGCACACGGGCCCCCTCCTTTCTCCGGCGCGCTCAGCAACAGGTGTGGCGGCATTATCCTCTAAATCCTAACGTTTCCTGGTCCTCTCATCAAAACCGCATTAAGTCTCCTTCACGACCGCTATGCTCTCCAAAATATGCGAGGAGGGTGTGGGAGGGGGGGGGGGAGTCATAACGGGGCGCTGGTCGTTATCTCCGACCATCACACACTGTTGGGGTCGACTCTTACCAACAAGGAGATAAACTTACATCTTTTCGCAGCTAATAAAAGAAGTGGGTGCTAGGATAGGGGAAGCATCAAATAAAAAGGGCCTTTACGCACAGAACAAATGCCAGAGATAATAATTCATTCATGCGTAACTGCCGTCTATAAGACAGCTTCGACATTTCCCCTTTGTACTTAGAAAACCACTTGGAAAGCAGAAGTCCCCTTTTCCCAACCTACCTGATACCACCTGCCGCCTCCACCAACAGCACCAAATCAAGTGCCCCGGCGCGCGTCCATGCTGCGTCCGCCCGCTAAACTCATCACATATCCCGTTGGACTGGCGGCCCCGGGATCTGCGTCACATTCGCTCGAAAGGCAGTCCCTAGATGGTGTTGATATAGGTCACTCTTTTAAATCTCCTCTCTTGTGAATGCCGTACGCCGTCTGTTTCATTCACGTTCTCTATGATCATCATAACCACTTTTCATCCATCGGTGTAATAAATGAACAGCAAAGCTTCGCCTCCCTCACTCTCGCAAAGGACACCATGCGGTGAGGTAGGGCGGAGCAGCCAATTAAAAGCACATTACGAGGACTTATGTCATGGCAGGGAATTCGTAATGGCCTCCCGTTACGTCGCGGCCCCTTTTCATTGTCCGGGAGGCATTTTGAGCGACGGCGTTGGGTGAAGTGCGTAGGGAGGGTCGCAGAAATTACAGTGGAAATGTGATGGCTGGCGGCAGTGAAGATGGGGGGCACGTTGGATATCAAAGCACTTAAGTGTTAAGATGATTTCCCCTCTTTTTTTAAAGACGTCTGTCAGCTGTGACAACGCGAATCAAACACTAAGTGGCGAGAAGTGATTTAGAACATAATGGGTAGGGCAATCTCATGGATACTCCAATCTCAGGACCAAACAGGTCGTAAATATGCCTCGTCGAAACGGCGACACAAAAGAGGAGTAATCTTTCCCTCAACGGAGTGGGACCTTTTACAGTCAACGCGGCCATCATTGGCAGTGTAACCGCCACCCCCGTGTCTATAACCAGCCAACCCGCCAATTACTTCCCGGCTGGCAATGCAGACCAGCCCAACACTGGACGTCCCTTTCGTACCAATGATAAGCACACAAACCCTATCCCTCCGTCCTCTCGACACGCACTCACACGGCCCACGCGCTTCAAGAACCGTCGTAATATCCATATACATACTACTAAAAGGTCGTTTATCCCTAGGATTACGTGTACAAATGTTCCTAACTTGGCTCCCCATCCTTTAGCCTGCCAATATCTCCTGGCAGCCACCCCTCTGCCGGAGCGACGTCCTGCAGGGCCGCGAGGTACCGAAGCCACCCATCTAAGAAAGTCACCCGCGACGTCACCTGTCTTCATTAATCAAACAAGCACCACCGCACAGCCACGCCCTCGTCCTCGTCGCTTTTACCCTCTTACTCAATCCCAAGTTATCTCGGCGGATGCTAATTGCTCGGAAGGATCTTAATTATGCATAACCTCATCCTACTCAGCGATCCCTGCAGTTTCCTTCGACTCCTTAAGACGTCCGCACGGCATCCACCCCCCTTGCTCTTTCAGTGATCACCCTCGGCAACGCTCAGATGCTACAACGCCATGTACTACAAATTGCGACACATCATCTGGCTCGTAAATCTGATTATGATTTGCATACTGGCCTCTGCGGTTTCTTTTTTCTTCCTTAAATTTCGAGAATCCCTGACGATAATGCCGACTTCACTTCATATGAGTCCAAGGGTGGACCGGCATTATAACTAGTCCCGCCCACGCAATTTAAATAATTATTCAATAACGCGTCATCCTAACATCCTAACGGGGTACTAGACAGGGATCCTTTAATGCTTTGAGTGGCATTTACCATCAAAGATGAAGATCCTTTTCATATATCAGAAGACACCCTTTATCGGAAAGTGAATACGGTTCAATGTTCCTTATCTAACGCTTTTCACTTCTTCCTCGATGAACATTTCTCATCCACTGTTATGCTGTCACCTAACAACACTCTGAATCAGCGCACAACAGCCCAGCTACTTAGCATTTACCCCCCGCGAAGAAGCCGACAGGGAGCCCTCTTGCTACCCTGCCTAGCATTCAGCACACACGCCCGCAACACCACTCAATTTCAGACCTATCGGGCCCCCCTATCGCCGGGAATTATTCATCCCTCCTTCGACATTTTATGTCTCTCTGTAACCGCATCCACATCTTTGGTTCTCCTCTTTCCCTTTGCTCATCCCTTCGTGTTCCTTATCGCCGTCTTGTGTCTTATTTCTTTTCCTTATGTCCGCAAGAGTTCCTTCTCCCTACTCTAGTTGATCATCCCTGTGCCTCATCGCCCGTCGCGCCGGGGAGCGTGCGAAGAAGGATGGGAAGAGCACGGCGGTCGGGGCACGGAGGTTGAGTTGGAGGGAAGGGGGATGGCCGTTGGGTCGGCGGAAAGGGGAGGGGTTGGAGGGAGGGGGGTGTAAAGTCATATGTCTCACTTTCCTATTTGATTTATGTGTGCCATAATAATCTTTACCAATAACCAATGCACCCCCTTGCCGAGTACCCCCCCCCCCTACATTCCCCATATATCCTTTGGGGGGACACATGCTAGCCTGACCCTCCCTCCCATAAGTTTAAACAGACACCTGCTTAAATTACAGGTAAATTACTCCAGACGCAATTGGCTTCGAAGAACCTCCAACTTAGATAAGGAGGAAGGCCAGCACGGGAGGGAGGGAGGGAGGGGGGGGGGATTCAAAGCCAGTGCTCCAAAGAGTCGTTTGCTTCATCAAAACAGAATGAAAAAATGGGAAGTTAAGTGGCAGGTAATATTACTCAAAATGCATTTTTTTACGTTAGAGATAACGATCAGAGCTAACACAGCAAGCACACACCTACAGTAGTTACGTCCTGCATTTAGTTACGAGAACATAAATAAAGCTTAATAAAAGAAAACACAAGAATTGTCGTAAATATCACTCTATTGCTAAATAAGAGCTGCCTCATCAACACATGAAGATGGACTGCAAACGTGATTATGAAGATCAACACATGAACACCTTTGTCAGTTTGTTTACGTGCATGTGAATGGGCAGAGAAGATAATTTATGTTACAAACACCCGGTTCATTCTGCAAATGACCCCTCCCCCCCATCCACTACCCATCCCCCCCTGCCCACTCGCCCCTCACACCAGCAGGCGCCACAAGCTCTGCACAGCAACCACTCTCTTCCTCGATGTTATCACGAGTGGAGCTTCTCCTGCATATAAACAGCGTCCATTAGTTGCCACCTTGCTTCACCCGCCCCCCCTCTCTCTCCGCTCCCCTTCCCTTTTCTCCTACCCCCCCCCCCCCCCCTTAGTGCATCCCTGTAGACCGACACGACGGGCGGCGAGAGACGAGACCGCTTGCCCGCTCCTTCTTCCTTTATCCTCAATGGCCGCCACTATCGCGCTGATGCCCCTTTCGTCGACGCGATCGGTAAGACGGGTTTATCGCATGAGCGGCACCAACAAAGGACTACAGGACTTCCTATATAAGGAATATTGTCCAAGGATGTGATGCACGTTGTCTAGGGCTGCAATGGTGCCAAATGCTTTGTTGTAACAGTTTCTGTGATAGGATACACGCTATGTCTAATTTCAGTAACGCAGATTTCTGGTTCGCATCAAACTCTAGTCCCAAGACAACGTTGCATCTCTGAGGGTGAAGTAAATAGGATCCATGGACCAGAGACGGAGGCAGTGTGAGGCCATCCCCAGACGAAGACTACTAACAGCATCACTGAAGGCACTTCTACCAGTACTAACAAAAAAAAAGAAAAAGAAAAAAAGAGTAATATCATATGTACTAAATACCTCATCAGTATAATAACACCATCAATAAATGAAAAGAGGAAAGAAAACTTCTATCCCGACCACACACGCCGACAATACTCAGCAGGAAGCGACATGCAGCGCGTCAACAGATACCTTCAACCAGAACCGAATAAAACACTATTCGACGATTACCCGCGGATCGAGGGAATGTTGGGGGTGTCCGTCAAACGCGGAGGCACGTCGGGCGAGGGCGGCGCCACCTTAGGCTTGGAGATAAGACATAAAAGGGAGGCGCCTCTAGTCTTTGCTAATTCATCATCTCTTCGCCGACTCTGCAAAAGTCAGTTCGCGCCGCCAGTGCCGCTAGAGTTCACGAGAGCAGGCTCGGCACGGTGGATTTCCGACTCTCTGACGGCAGGGGAGCTAAGGGTCAAGAGGATTCTGTCCTATATAAGGACGTAAATCTGAAGTGGGAACTGTCGAGATATCTGCGACACTTGTCAGCAGGTGAGGAGTGGGGGATGGAGAGGGAGAGGCAGAGGGAGAAGTAGAGGCGGAGATAGGTAGGGGATGGGAGATGGAGGATGGGGGAGGTAGGACCGGCTTGAACGACTCCTCAACAAAGTTAACGGAAGATCAGTGTCAGGGAGGTGTTAATTGGGTCCGACAAGCTCTTGCTATCTGATCAGATTAGTAACATTACGCCTAGCGCGCCGCCCTAACATTACTATCTGACCTGGATATACGCACAGTGGAATTAATTCTAATAGCAACTGTAAAAATAATGGTAGTAGCAAGAATTGTAGAGGCACTTATAGTTTCATTTACTGTTCATGTTCATATTAAGAGTTTATAAACGTGAATGCTGAACTGC